>JAKTXG010000048.1:0-103507 GCA_030561385.1 Suhomyces bribrorum | reverse complement strand
GATTGGGGGGTACGAGGGAACGACAAAAGGCTCATCTCATTTTATTCCCTTAAACTCCGGATTGTTTGCTACCAAAAAGCCCGCCAATTTCGCCGACCCCTCGCCCGCTGGTCCCCCATCTCTTCACATCAGCAACACAACTGCGTACGAATTGGCTATCTGGTGGCACAGGCTCCCAACTGAACTTTATCCTGCACAATTGACGTCGTGCCCTGTGGTGGAATAATTGTATTACGTAATATCTTATGTAATCATGATAGGTTGGAGCTTCCTCGCCAACCAACTGATAAGATGGGCAAATGCGCGCATTCAGTTACCCAGTTGGAATGCGCTTGATACCTGGTGGCGGTCACGTGATCCCTACCGACCCTAAATCCGGTTATAGGGGCCGCTCGCATTATCTTGAATGATCTAGGCGCATCCCACTTGCCTTTTTGGGCAATAAAGACGGGTGTAAATGAACTATAAGTACCCACCAAGATTTCCCCTTCAATCCCCCAGTTTCTAAACCAACAGATGAAAGATGTTTGCCCTCAATTCAGAAGATTACCATGAATCCTCCCAAAAAGGAAAACCACGACTGCCTCAGTCTCAGGGGGTTAGTTTCGCAAGTGATCCACGCTCTTTACCTTTAAGGGCTACTTCCGAAAATGTACCTATGCGTACCGGAGCAGAGTTGACCCCTGTTCCTATCGACTCCCTGAGACTTGACCTCGCATCCAACCAATCTTCTATTTCTTCTACTGGTACTTTAGGTACCACCTCTACTTTTGCTGCTACTTCCCATTCGGGAATTGCTGCGAAAAAACCTAGGGCATATAGTGAGCCCACGGTTTGTGGCCAATCGATGTCTTCACTGATGTCTATACCAAACGCCTTGAATGTCTCGATCGAACAGGCTTCTGTCAAAGACTACAAGCGGGTTGCGTATACCTTAACCTTGTCTTTTGAAGATGATCCATTTATGAACTACATTTTGAATACTACTCATATCAAAAAAGATAACGTCAGCAAGTCGGTTTATAAAAAGAAAAAAATGGACTTGATGTTGGCCTATTTTGAATATAGTGTATACGAATGTTTGTCTCTCAGTGGGACTATCTTTATTATTAAAGATAACACCACTGAGTTGCTTTTAGAGGGAATGGCTGCTGCTAAAAAGCTTAATTTCCCATACCTTGGGGTCTCATTATGGTCCCATATTTATGGTCCTGATGTAGACACTGGCTATTCTTCGGGCTCCTCTGCTATTTCTTCTTCTGATGAAGAAATGGATGATGACGACTATTTTGCCAGCGAAAAAATTGGGTTTAGAACCAGTATGCATCCTTCGTTCATTAAATTCAACTATAAGTCAATGATTAGTAATTGCAGATCCAAAATTTTGAAGGATAAATTGCCATTCTTGACAAAAGTCCGTAACAAGGTTTTGATTGACCAATTGATCAAAAAAGAATCAAACATGGACATTTGGTATTTGAGTGATATTGCCACTTTACCTTCCATGAGAGGTAAGGGGTTGGGGAAAGTTTTGATCCAATATGTTATTAATGAACATATTAATAAGCTTTCTCCCAAGGCATATATTTACTTGGAAAGTTCGAATCCTATCAACAGAAAATTTTATTCAAAGATGAATTTCCTGTTGATGACTACTTTTTCAATGAAGTATAACAAATACGTGGATTCGAACAAGGTTGTTCACGATGACCCTAAAAATAAGGCTATTAATATGGATTCAATGGTCTATTTTCCTCGAACTTCCACTATTTCTCCTCCATCATTTGACTAAACTTCAAAAAATTAATTTTTGAGTTTTGTCTGGTGATGCCAAGGTTCACTTTCCTACTTTCTTATCTCTCAATTCTCAAAACCTTTTGATTACTAACTTTCTACGAATTATTCATTTTTGGCTAATTGAGGAAAGTACATTTTTGTCTAATATATATTATCACAATAAGCTGCAAGGATCTCAGGCTCCTTCTTCTTACTGTGGTTTGTATATTATTCCAAAAGTGTATAATTACCACTAATGAGTCTTTCGTGATGAAAAACAAAATTCAAAAAAATTCTAAAAAAAATTTAAGGCAAAAACAACAAAAAAAAACAAACAATTGCCCACTTTTACTTCTCCTCACTCCCAGTACTTCTTTCTGTACAAATATACACCCTATTGGGACATCATGTAGATATAAAGAATCCAGGTACTATGTTATTGGTAAGCGCACTACCCACTATTGATCTAACAAATCTGATTTAACAAGAAAAATCCATCACATCATGTTGAGGCGTTACGGACTAATTGTAGGTAGACATGTCCCGTTAAGGCACTTCTCCGTTTCTAGATACCGCCTCAACTCTCCACCAATTGATGAGAATGGTTTATACTACGGAAAATTTACCAAAGAAGAGTATGAAAATGCTTCCAAATACATCAAAAACCAGATTGAAAACCTTGAAAATGAAATCAAGGGAGACGTGAACGTTAGAGAAAATGTGGGTAGAATGCCTCAATTTCCCCAAAGAGACGCAGGAGCTAGTCAGATCAACAATTTGACCGATTTATTCATCCAAACGATCAAAACTACTGGGCCCATCTCTCTATCAGCATATATGAGACAATGCTTAACCCATCCTGAATTTGGTTATTACACCACAAGAGATCCGCTTGATGCAGTAGAGGGGGATTTCATCACTTCTCCTGAAATTTCTTCGGTTTTCGGTGAAATGATCGGTATATGGCTACTTACGATCTGGCAACAACAAGGAAAGCCCAGTACTGTAAAAGTCATAGAGTTTGGACCTGGTAAAGGAACCTTGATGCATGACGTGATGAAAACATTCAACAAATTATCTCGGTCTGGTGCCCAAATCGAAATCAATTTAATCGAAGCCTCCCCTGTCTTGAGAAAGGAGCAATGGAAATTGTTATGTGGAGAAGAACCATTTGAAACCACGCCCGAGGGCTACAATATTTGCACCACTAAATGGGGAAACCGCATAAAATGGCTCGATACTGAGAAAGACGTCAAAAATGAGGAATCAGTAGCCAACTACGTCTTGGCACACGAGTTCTTTGATGCTTTGCCAGTAAAAAGTTTTCAAAAAACAGAGCATGGATGGAGAGAATTAGTTGTAGAACACACTGCCAGTGTTGTGAACACTCAACAGCAATTACCAAAGCCAGCAGAAAGCGAAACAGTTAATGATGAATTACTTGATACCCAATTCCATCTTACGGTGTCTCAAAAGGAAACACCAGCGTCAATCATCCCAAAATTGAATCCTCGTTACAACAATTTCGAAATCGGCTCCCAGATTGAAATCTGTACAGAAGCAGAGCTCTATATCATGAAAATGGCCCAGTTGATTGATAACCAGAAGAAGTTGGGCGCTGTCTTAATCATTGACTATGGTTTAGTTGGTAAAATCCCCGATACGACCTTGAGAGGTATTTACAAGCATAAATTTGTTTCCCCGTTTATTAAGCCAGGGGAAGTTGATTTGTCTATCGATGTCGATTTCGACAATTTGAAGGAACTTGGTGGTAAGTTGACTGCACCATATGGGCCAGTCAATCAAGGAGATTGGCTTCATACCTTAGGTATTGGTTATAGAGTGGATCAGTTGATTAAGAGATATGCTGAGAATCCCCAAGAGCAAGAAAAGATCTACAATGCTTATCTCAGACTTACGGGAGAAGATGACAAGTCGATGGGGAAGATTTACAAATTCTTATGTTTAGTACCTTTAGGTTCTGAGGCCCCAGTAGGATTTGGAGGATCTGTCTAATTTGGTCTGCAGATTCAAAATTCATGTATATAACTATCAGATGATATTTTTTTCATATTCAGCTTTTGTAGAACAAACATGATAAGCAGGCATGCCACAATAGTTCTAATGATGGTTGCTGGCTATGCTGTGATGATTTTAAATTTCGCTTTCACTAAAACATGCAAGTAATTCATGCGAATATTTTAAACTGGTAGCATAAACACGTCCATAATAATCAGAATTATACTATCTGATATTATTTCAGTTGATAAAGTAACCTAAAATTACATTAAAAGTGAATATATGGTAGAACTAATAAAAAATATTCCGATACCGGGAGTCGAACCCGGGTCTGCTCGGTGAAAGCGAACCGTGCTAGCCGTTACACTATATCGGACAGTCCTGTGAAAAATCACCTTTTGGAATTATAGCCAAGTTTATTTAAACTGACTTATGCTGAAATTATCCGATAATCTTACCATTTAATAATAATAAGAATAATAATAGATCTTCCTATCATAAGCAGAAGTCGGAAGCCCCAAAAGTTCCCACTATGTCTTTTGGGTAAACGCATTTTGATGGTCCACCTTACGTAACTCTACATGCTAATTGTTTGTTACCCTTACTGGAAACGGAACTAAACAATCTCAAACAAACCGTTGACGTCTGTCTAACCTTGGCGTTCAAAGGGTCAAGATCGGCTTCGCGTTTCATCTAAATTCGTAATAATTTATCACCCAACCCTGTTGAAGCTGGACAAAAATTGCATACTGTATGAGATGAAACCAGAGCTCAGAAGTGACAAAGCACTGACACAGGTATACGACTGTCTTGTCGGGAACACAGTCATACTGGAACCCTATTTGAAAACCTAATATGCTTGTCGTTTAAAGAACAATGCGATCGTTTTTGACAGAACATGCACTTTTCCGAATTAGTAAATAAAGTCCGTTTTTTGATTTTCTCCACAGAGACCCTGAACTCAAGGGATTCGCTAGGAATGTATAGAGAACAGCAGGAGTACCTTTGTGGGGTCAAGGCAGCCAAACTAATGACTATATAGTTATCTTTGATGGGTCCTTGTTTGTAACTAAGAATATTGCTACGCTTGACATGTGAGACGTCAAGCAGGAATAGCTCAAAACCAAACAAAGATTATGAAACTGGATACAGCACATTCCATACAGAGTAGTATAAATATAAATTTAATTCCACCCATTTAGAAACATTTAGAAATCGTATTCCATTCTTAATTGGGCCATGTATTTAGCATCTTCCATCATACCCTACTTGGCATTGACATCAGGGGCAATGGCAGCCCCGTTATTTCAGATGGTTTCAATGAATGACAATTCCCATCTCCACTACAATAGTATTGGACTGAATAACGGACAATTCTATATTTCCAAAACTACACAGCCCACCAACTTTGTGTTGACTCAAGATCGGAATTTGGTCAATGCTGTTAGTGAAATGTTCATTCAGGTTCATGAGGATGGTAAGGTGCTGGAGACCGCCAGTGTAAAAGAGGCCACTTCCGGCTTTTCCCTCAAAGACGGTTACTTGATATTGGGTTCACAAAAGTTCTATGCTTGTGGATCTGAGCATAAATTGAGCACCCGGTGCCTATCCGGAGAACCCATAGAGCTCAAAATAACCGAACAAACCATCATATTTTAATTCACTTCAATTTCACTTCAATTTCACTTTATTGGCACTGGATATCCAGACGATTTGCCTTCAGGTTGACATTATTTCGTTTCAATAGTATAGAGTCTGAGTATAGAGGTTTTTATCATGATCCTAGAAATGAAAAACTGCTGGATATATATCAACAGTTGCTAGCAGATTATTACAACGGAGAATGGCACTCATCCTGATAATAGGAGCTTAAACAATTTCTAAATAACCATTCAACTAGATTGAACTCAACGAAAAGGAGAAAGGGTCTCGAAGAGATCTAATTGTACCCTTTCTATAGCAAATAATAATAGATATCTCTCAAATTACCACATATGAAACGTTAGTTATCATTTTCAAGAAAAAGTTTGCCCCTTGAATATTGATCCAAAAGGGGCTCTGTAAACCTAGACACCCATTTTAACCCCTCCAGCAGTCATTTGCATTTTTCAGCCGAAATCTTAATTTTGCTACTTTTCCAATTGTGGAGAAACACCCAAAATAAAGGCTGCTCTGTAGTATTTTCTGGATAGTGATAGATCACAAAGTGTACCCACCTCTAACCCCTCCAAACATAGCAGCTTAATTACTTGATACACCACATGGCGTGATTAGATCTCCCCCAACAGCAAACTCCGGGGTGGTCGTGTGTTTTCGCAGCCTAAAATCTATAGCATACAACAGCACCACTACTAAAGCGACCAAGCTCCCCACAGTAGATAGTGGTCTCTGGGGCAACCAAGAGACTTGGGCCCCATATCTGCCGTCCAGGTTGTCTTTGCAAGTATGTCTAGAACAATCTCCATGCTTCTGGACATGGTTGATTCGGGAATCTTCTAGAAGGTTCTGCGAAATTAACTATAGTGCGACTGCCTATATAAACTAGCCCTTCTCCTGGTTCAACCATCTTTCTGAAATATCAAGATTAAACTACAAGTCAACATGGAAGAATCACAATTCACAGACAATGCATTGAAGATCTTCAACAATGCTACTCAAATTGCCAAAGATAATAGTAATTCTCAATTGTTGCCATTGCACTTTTTAGCTGCAATGGTACCTACTGACTCCGATGATTCGACTCCTTATTTGAAGACATTAATCCAAAAGGCCCGCTACGAATGGCCCACGTTTGAAAGAGTGGTGAATAGACACTTGGTCAAAATCCCCTCTCAATCGCCCGCTCCAGATGAAATACGGCCGGGTTATGCCACCGGTCAAATGATTCAAAATGCTCAGAAGATAAAGGCACAACAAAAGGACAGTTATATTGCCCAAGACCACATCTTTTTGGCATTATTGGAAGACTCATCCATCAAAGATATACTTAAAGAGGCCGGCGTGGACGGCAACAACTTAAAATCACAAGCAATTGAATTGAGAGGTAACCAAAGAATTGATTCTAGACAAGCCGATTCGTCCAGTTCTTTCGAATTTCTTAACAAATACTGTGAGGATTTGACTGAAAAGGCCCGTGAAGGTTCAATTGACCCTGTGATTGGAAGGGAAGAGGAAATCAGAAGAGTTATTCGTGTTTTAGCCAGAAGAACGAAATCAAATTCGGTTTTGATTGGTGAACCTGGTGTGGGTAAAACCTCTATTGTAGAAGGTGTTGCTCAAAGAATCATTGATAATGATGTGCCAAATGTTTTGGCAGGCTCAAGATTATTCGCTTTGGATATCGGTGCTTTAACTGCAGGTGCCAAATATAAAGGTGAATTCGAAGAGAGATTAAAGGGTGTTCTTAATGATATTGAAAAAGCCAACGAAATGATCATTTTATTTATTGATGAAATCCATATGTTAATGGGTGATGGTAAATCTGATGCTGCCAATTTGTTAAAACCAATGTTGGCTAGAGGTGCCTTGCATTGTATTGGTGCCACCACTTTTGCTGAATACAGAAAGTTCATTTCCAAAGATGGTGCATTCGAAAGAAGATTCCAAAAAATCGATGTTCCTGCCACCACTATTAATGAAACAGTTGCTATCTTGAGAGGTTTACAACCAAAATATGAAATTCATCATGGTGTAAGAATTTTGGATAGTGCTTTAGTTTCGGCCGCTCAACTTGCTTCAAGATATTTGACTTACAGAAGCTTACCAGACTCAGCGGTAGACCTTATTGATGAAACCGCAGCTACTGTTGCAGTCGCTAGAGATTCTAAGCCCGAAGAATTGGATAATTTGGAAAGACAATTACACTTGCTCGAGGTAGAAATCAATGCCTTGGAAAGAGATGTTGAAGCTGACGCTAATTCGAAGGATCGTTTAGAACTCGCAAGAAAGAACAAAGCAGAGCTTGAAGAACAATTACATCCTTTACAGGAGAGATTCAATCAGGAACGTGCAAGTCATGATCTTTTGACATCTGCCAAAAGAAAATTGGATGAATTGGAAACTAAGGCACAAGACGCCGAAAGAAGACACGATACTGCCACTGCTGCTGATTTAAGATATTTTGCAATTCCAGATGTCGTTAAACAAATCGAGGAATTGGAAGTAAAGGTGGCCGAAGAAGAGGCACAATCAGGACCAGATGCATTAGTTGCCAATGTTGTTGGAAGCGACCAAGTTGCTGAAACTGCTGCCAGATTGACCGGAATCCCAGTGTCCAAATTGACCCAAGCTGAAAATGCCAAGTTGATAAATATGGAAAAGGAACTTTCTTCTGCAGTTGTGGGACAATCCGAGGCCGTTAAAGCCGTCTCAAACGCAGTCAGATTGACCAGGTCCGGTTTGGCTAACCCCAACCAGCCAGCTTCATTCTTGTTCTTAGGTTTGTCGGGTTCTGGTAAGACCGAATTGGCGAAGAAAATCGCAGGATTTTTATTTGCTGATGAAAAGGCCATGATCAGAATCGACTGCTCTGAACTCACAGATAAATGGTCTGGATCCAAATTGTTGGGTGCAGCTCCAGGTTATGTTGGTTATGAAGAGGGAGGTATTTTGACCGAACCTTTATTAAGACGTCCGTACTCTGTTGTTTTATTTGATGAGGTGGAAAAGGCTGCCCCAGAAGTTCTTACCGTTTTGCTTCAAGTATTGGATGACGGTAGAGTAACCAGTTCTCAAGGTAAGGTTGTCAATGCATCCAATGCAATTATCATCATGACATCGAACTTGGGTGCCGAATATATCAATGCTTCTAAACATACCAAGATTGATGAAAGTACCAAGGATTTGGTGATGGGTTCAGTGAGAGCTCACTTTAGACCCGAGTTTTTGAACCGTATTGGTAGTACCGTGGTGTTCAACAGATTATCCAAGAAGGCAATCTCCAAGATCGTTCGTATAAGATTGAAGGAAATCCAAGATAGATTTGCTGCCAATGGTAAGCAAGTCACCTTGGAAGTGGATGACGATGCTTTAGATTATCTTATCAAGAATGGTTATTCTCCAGATTTGGGTGCAAGACCATTGAACAGACTTATCCAAAACGAAGTTTTGAACCGGTTGGCTGTGTTATTGTTAAAGGGCCAAGTTAAAGATAAGGAGGTAGCCGTAGTAACCTTGGGTGAAAAGGGCCTTGAAGTGTTACCAAACCACGAACCAGATGACGTTGACATGGCAGAAGACACGGTCGAACAATGGCATGATTCCGATGAAGATGATGAGGATGATACCAACTCCAATGTCGATTTCGATTGATCTTAATTTTTTATTTTCCACCTCAGGCTAGTCCTGTCATTGTATATATCATGATTATGATTCCAAAATAATTTAAATGCATATCTAATAATTTTAAAAGTCTGTGTAGAATGTTACGAATGATTGATTAATATAGACAAGGTAAAATGAAATGAGTGATATATTTTATGGATTGTATAAAAATTGAACCCAGTAAACATGGTGTTCAGCAAACGTTGGTAAAAAAAAAAAAAACTGTTTTAGTAGTCACCATGTACAATAGTCTATATTCAGTACTCATCTGTCAAAAATGTACCTTTACAAAATTGTGTGCAAGCTCCAAAGAGCGAATCTTCCGTGCTATTACCAATTTGATTCACTTCAGATTGCCCTCTATTATTCGGATGTCTTCTCCGTCTTTCACTTGAGCTAGGAGTGCATAGCTTTAACATCCACAACTCCGAAAACCACTGTAAAAAATCACTCTCAAACTCCCTCTAAATATCCCATCTGTCTTGATAACTCACTCTATCTCCCTATACCCGTTTACACCTTTGGGCTCTATGACATCAAGGTATCGGAAGAGGTCACGTGATACATCTTGACTCATCTCAAAAACCTCTAGCAAATTTTCACTACAAACCCATTACAAGATGGCTACTAGAACTCAGTTTGAAAACTCCAATGAAGTCGGTGTCTTCTCCAAATTAACCAACTCTTACTGTTTGGTTGCTGTTGGAGGCTCCGAAAACTTTTATTCCGCTTTTGAAGCCGAATTAGGTGATGTGATCCCAATTGTTCATACTACCATTGCTGGTACTCGTATAGTGGGTAGAATGACTGCTGGTAACAGACGTGGGTTGCTTGTGCCTACCCAAACCACCGATCAAGAATTAATGCATTTGAGAAACTCGTTACCTGACACTGTCAAGATACAAAGAGTTGAAGAACGGTTGTCAGCTTTAGGAAATGTCATTTGTTGTAATGATTATGTTGCATTGGTACATCCAGATATCGAAAGAGAAACCGAAGAGTTGATTGCCGATGTCTTGGGTGTCGAGGTGTTCCGTCAAACCATTGCGGGTAACGTTTTGGTTGGTTCCTACTGTGCATTGTCTAACCAAGGTGGTATTGTTCACCCTCAAACTTCTATCCAAGATCAAGAAGAATTATCTTCTTTGCTCCAAGTTCCTTTGGTAGCTGGTACTGTCAACAGAGGTTCTTCTGTTGTGGGTGCTGGTATGGTAGTTAATGATTGGTTATCTGTTACTGGTATCGACACCACTGCTCCTGAATTGTCTGTTATTGAATCTATTTTCAGATTACAAGATGCTCAACCAGATGCTATTTCTGGTAATTTGAGAGATACTTTGATTGAAACCTACTCTTAAACGTCCCCACCTTCTATGTGGTTACGGTTATAAAGTTGTGTTTGTTTCGTTATATTCATCATCCTCGGTCAGGCGATGCTTTGCCGGGTTTACTTCTTTCTGTACATTAGTAATAATAACTCTTCGGGACCGATGTAAGCAAACATAACCTTGGGTTTGTTTTTGGTGTAGATTCAGCTGGTGGGTGTCACATCAAGTTTTGATACTTTGTTGGGCCCAGTAAGATACATCGCTTGCAACCATTTTCGGTTACGAGAGTATATTGCGTCGTCTGTGTCACTCTAGATATATATGTGCATAATTCCCTATCTGACACATGTCAAATCATGTATATAACTCGTCGATGTGGCATGTAAATAATCATCTCTATTTTCCTTACCTCGGACACATAGTTACCAATCACTGGTTCCTTGCCCTATTTAGGTAGTTCTATTGATCCACGTGAAAATTCAAAAAGCGGAGATATTCAATCAATCTCTGTGCGCATGGGTCCATAAATACTGTCGATTTTTACCTCGATAGTTAAAATATCACAGCTTATCTAGAGGGGAAAAAAGAAGCCATTCCAATCTCAAAGGTCGAATTGTTTCGTTTGTTTCACTGCTATTTTGATAAGCTTTTTTCCATTGACCAATTCAGATCTTTATCACTGTTTTGATACTAGGTCGAGAATTTGTTATTTACTCTGCTAGTCCTCGAAAACCGCTAGACTGGCATCCCCAATCGCAGATTCAGTTTGTTTAGTGGCTTATCATGGACTACTTCGGGATTCCTCGCGGCTCTATTCGCCAGAATGCTCTCAAAAAACTTGCCAAGCTCACGGTTAAACAATCATCCACTTCCATTCAGGAAGTAGATAGTAATTCCGACAATTTCACCAAGCTTCTCGCAGCCACGCCAAAGGACGATAGTTTCAATCCTCAGGATTTGTCCAAGGTTGCCATCAGTCCCAAGGAATTCGAGGTGTTGATCTCATTATGTGAATCCACCAAAGAAGACTTCAAATTTGCTAGTCAAGCCCAGGCTTTGATGAATAAATTCAGGTTGTACTTTTTAGAATTGCCCAACCAAAAGTTCTCTTCCACCATCACCAACCGGTACTCAAGTAATACCACTCCTTGGATGACTCTTAGCGAACATTTGACCAGAGCCATTATTCAGCTTGCCAAAAAGTTCGACTATATGTTGGTTGACCAGGCCATTGACATTTTCCAAGAATTCAATGATTCGTTCTTCCAAAACAAGAACTTTGAATTTTGCAATTATTTCACTCTTTTAGGGTTTTTGACAGGGTTAATCGAAAATGCAGAAATTTTGACCCATTCTCCAAAATCGTTCAGAATCTTTTTGAATCTTGATACTCTTGTTGATAACTTTGATTTCTTGAATGAAGTAGAGGTTTACTCCAATTCCATCTACTCGCAGAACTTCAACACGAATTCCAAAAATGATTATTCCAAGATCGTCGACAAGGACTTTGTTATCGATTTTTCTCCAGTTCTTTATCTTGAAAAATTGGGGAAACTTCTGTGTGGAATAATTAATTCGATTATTGACAACCAAGATATGCCATTGTTGGAATGTATTATCAGACGGGTGGCCTCCAAGTATGATGACGGTACGTTTGCAGCCCATGATGGAGCTTTTGACGATTATTTGTTGACCAAAGAGAACATGGATATCTCTAGAGACCATATGGATATTATCAAGCACTTGACGGAAATTGCTCTTCAAAAAATGGAGTTTTTAGACAGAGGTGAAACCTACATTGTTTATTCCACCTACAACAGATTGAGACTTGGTTATTCGGCCAAGAGCTTCTATTTACAGGTGATCAGTTGTGGAATTTTCACCGATAATATCGACATCAAGGTTTCAAAGAGATTGTTCAAGAACTGTTTGGAAATCAAGGATGTGATGTTGGACCCCGATTTGGGCTTGAGTGTGATCCAATTAGGGTCATTGTTGATTTTCAAGGACGAAAAGGTGGGTAACTTATTGACCCGGGCCTTTACGTCTTTGGTATCGAACCCCAGATTTTCCAACGAATTTTGTTTAGAAGCTGCCAAGAGTTTGGGAATTGCCAGTAAGGTGCTTTCACAGGATGCGGTTATCACCACCATCTATGCGTTGACCAATTTACTCTTCGTGGACCAGCCCACTAGAAACACCCTTAGATCGAGAACCACGGGATTACGGGATACCAGTTCTCTTAGAGGAGTTGAGTCCATCAAAGACGTTACTTCAAGAAGAACTTCCATTGGGTCTTTTAATCATAACACCACTAAGCTCAGTGCAAATACCACTGCCGTTGAATTTAATGAAATTGACTATAAAAAGATTTGTGAAAATGCCATTATTGGAATTATTGAAATCGCCAAGGCTTGTGATGATGAAAAAGTCACCACTTTGGCAGTGACTTTATTGAGTCAAAAGACCTCCAATTTGAACTCCACCATTGGTCCCCTCTTGCTTGAAGGATTGAGCTCTTGTGCTCCTCATTTACCAGAACGTGAATTTATTGTATTGATCAAATTACTCTTTGCGCTTAGTCTTGAGTCATTTGAGTCCAAGAACCACACTATGCTTAACAATTTGATTAACTCCCAGGTCGAGCTTTCGAAGAAAATTGACCAGTCCAGTCCATTGTTCAACGTCTATCTCCATGAACTCTTGCAAACTGTGATTTCCAAGGGTGAAGTCCAGGTTTTGGAGCACCACCGGCCTCATAATGAGATTGTGGAGATTGGAACCCAGATTAGTATCTATCTTAAGCCATTGGCCGAGTTGTTGCCCAATGTTGAGCTTGGCCAACTTCCCCTTCAGGTAAAGAGCATCGAGACTATCAATTTGTTCAAGAACTTCTGGTACAATTTGGTGGTGCATGGATACTCTACCAAGTCAGAGATTTCTCGTCCTTATGCTCCAGAGTTAGAAAGAATCGCCTATAACTCTCCACCTTTAGTCAGTGAGGCTTCTTGGGATAGAACAGAAACCTCATTGGAATTGAACACCATTTTGAGAAGAGGCTCATCGAACCACAACATCAAGCACCACAGAAACTATTTGGGTGAAGTGTTTGAAGTGCACCGGTCGTTATCGTACCCCAAAATGATCTTCTTGTCTTCAGCCATGTTTTTGGAGTCCTTGAGAGTGAAATCAGGCGATTGCTCCAAGATTCTCCACTACTATTCTGATCCCTCGGTCAAAATCAGTGGTGTGGACAAATTCATTGGTTATATTTCGTTCAAAATCATCAAGGACTTTATAGTTTTGGTGAACCATGGGGGGAATAAACAATTTAGTTCCGACAATATTTCCCACCAGCTCACAGAGACGTTGGCCTTGTGTTGTCACAGATTGAAGGATTTACAAAATACTGCTTTCCAATGCTGTGATCTTTTGATCACCAAGATCCCTTCGTCTTTGATGAACCAGGAAAGTTTATTCACTTTATTTGATTTATTGAGTTTGTTGTATGATAGTGTTCTTGATGCTGATGAAAATTTGTACGAGCCTACTACCAACTTCAAGACCAGACACTATGGTATCACGTTGTCTATGTCCGACGACTACTCATGGAGAAATGAGACCTTCAAGAGATTTGAAGAAAAGGCCCGTAACTGGATGAAATTGGTTCTTTTAAAGAGTAATTTCGATGTCAAAACCTTGATTCAATCTTATGTCACCAACATGAACGAAATCCAATCGGGAAAAGTTCTTTACGGTGTATCATTTGCCTTGGATATGGCTGGATCAGTTTATGGAAGTAGAGAACATACCATTGGACCTATTGTTGCTTCAAGTTTCCATCCTCATTCCCATTCTTCCAATGTCATCTTACAATTGAACTTGAGAAGCGACTTGTTAAATAAAGTCCCTCCTCTGTCCAATTATGATGTGGTGTTGAAGAATATTAAATTGAAGGTGTTTAATATGGAGTCCAAGTCATTGATTTTGAAGGATGAAGATCATGTTGGTAGTAATGGACGTACGGATGACGAGATTTTCTCGTTGTTGAATGAAATTGCCGGTTTGATCCTCATTTCCGATGCCAACAATGGTGAGTTGGTCCGTTATCTTGTGGAATTACCTTTCAAAATCTTTAAGGCATCGATTCTTAACTATGCTATTACCATCTGGTTGACTGTTATGAAGGAAAAGTCTTCGTTGTCTACCTTAATCTTAGCAGAGATCATCAAGAACTGGGAGCATTCGGTTACTTTGAAATTAGGTTTGTTCACTAAGGCCCATGATATTCAAGAGCCTGCATTTACCAGAATGGAGTACTCTCCTAGTGATGCTAAAGTAGCCAAAGCCCAAGGTAAAACTACCTATGAGAAATTTAAGCCTCATTTCAAGATTATCAGGATGATATCTTCTAATTTCGAGGCCACCCTTAACCAAAGTGACCATTTATTGAAAATTTTCACCCGGTTTATTGAAGTGGGTCTCAAAGCATTGGACTATGCTAGTTTGCACCCATATTCTAGGCTCTTGAGGTTTGAAATGATCAGATTTGGGTTTGATATCTTGAATTACCACACCAAATTGAGATCCAGAAGCGTCTTCGAACTTACCAACTTAATCTTGACGGGCTCTTTGACTTGGTTCAAACACAAGCCTATATATCCCTACGGTGGTAATGTGTTGAAGATCAAGACTGACTTCGAGCTTCTTAAAGAAGTCACAAGGCTTATTTCCACGGTCGAAACCTTTGGACACCAATCTTTGGTCAACAAGAAAACAATTTTGTTGTTCTTCTTGGACGATGAAATTTCCAAGATTGCCATTTGGTTAAACCCATTGAATGCATCTGATGCCAGAGGGTCCTTCAGTCAGGGCCATTTATCGTCTGAGCATATTACACAATCATACGCCATTGACCCTATTTTAGCCATCAACTTAGCCCTCAGGTATAAGATCAAGAACTTGGACGAATTACTTCAAAGTGTCATTACTCAGAACCCATTGCCAGCCATTTTCTACCCTGAAGCCGTACAATTCTATATTGGAATCAATGGAGGTGCCAACATGCCTCATCACTATCTTTTGTTCTGGGAACCATTACCTCCAATCGATTCTATTACCTTGTTTTTACCTCCATTTGGCCACAATTCTTACATTTTGCAGTACACTATGAGATCGTTAGAATACCATGATGTCAACTTGACTTTCTTCTATGTTCCACAAATTGTGCAAAGTTTAAGATATGATCAAATGGGATATGTTGAAAGGTTCATTGTGGAGACAGCCAAGGTTTCACAGCTTTTTGCCCATCAGATTATTTGGAACATGTTGGCCAACAGTTACAAGGACGAAGACTCCACTGAGCCCGACTCTTTGAAACCAACTTTAGATAAAATTCAAAGCAAGATGTTGAAGTCGTTCAACCAAACCGATTTGAGTTTCTATGAAAAGGAATTCGATTTCTTTAATGAAGTGACTGACATTTCAGGAAAATTGAAGCCTTATATCAAGAAGTCCAAGGCAGAAAAGAAAATGAAGATTGATGAAGAAATGTATAAGATTGATGTCAAACCCGGGGTTTACTTGCCATCCAATCCTAATGGGGTGGTTGTTGATATCAATAGAAAATCAGGGAAACCATTGCAATCACACGCTAAGGCACCATTCATGGCTACGTTCAAGATCCAAGATGAAATCGAAACGGTGGACGAGTTTGGCAATGCTATTCGTGAACCGGTTGAAAAATGGCAAAGTGCTATTTTCAAGGTGGGTGATGATTGTAGACAAGATGTGTTGGCCTTGCAATTGATTTCGGTCTTCAGAACCATATGGAATAGCTCTGGATTGGACCTCTTTGTGTATCCTTATCGGGTGACGGCCACTGCCCCAGGGTGTGGTGTTATTGACGTGTTACCCAACTCTATTTCCAGAGATATGTTAGGAAGAGAGGCGGTGAATGGATTATATGAATATTTCACCACCAAGTTTGGGCCTGATGAATCCATTGAGTTCCAACTGGCCAGAAACAATTTGGTCAAGTCGTTAGCTGCGTACTCCATCATCTCGTACCTCTTACAATTTAAGGACAGACACAATGGTAACATTATGTACGATGACCAAGGCCATGTGTTGCACATTGATTTTGGATTCTGTTTCGATATTGTTCCTGGTGGAGTCAAATTCGAACAAGCACCTTTCAAGTTGACTCACGAAATGGTGCTTGTCTTGGGAGGTTCTGCCAATACCCAGGCGTTCAAATGGTTTGAAGAATTGTGTATCAAGGGATACCTAGCCTGTCGTCCATACATGGAAACTATCGTTAGATGTGTGACACCAATGTTGGACAGTGGGTTACCATGTTTCAAGCCACAGACCATGAAGAAGCTCAGATCCAGATTCGTTCCTGGTAAGTCTGAAAAGGAAGCCACTGATCATATGAGAGGATTGATTAAAAAGGCATACGAAGCTGTTTCTACCAAGGGTTATGATGAGTTCCAAAGAATCACCAACGGTATTCCATATTAGGTTTGTTCTGTTTATATAAGTGATTTAATATATTAGAGTATTTCCAGTACAGTAGCTGTGGTCTGGCTCAGAATTATATATATATATATATATAATGTTGAATTGGTCTGCTATGGTCTTATTATGTTCTTGATAGTACCTAATTAGCTATAAGATGCTGTCTGGCAATTCAAGATATGATATGGGCTATTTCTAGGTTAATTTGGCCATTGTAGAGTATGAAAAAGTAAATTGGCTATTATTTTAAGGATGGATCACTAACCCAGATGAAAGTTCTAGCTAGTCGAGGGGCCAGTTTGTTTGAGTATTACTACAAAAATCATCCTTCAAGTCAAAAATGCAAAATTAGGGTTTACATTTGAATTTTTAGATATTCAGTTACAAGATTATTTGAATCCGGGGATCTTTTTGTTATCCTCTTGGTAGTTTTGAACAGATTTTTCCTATCATATATTAAATTTATCATTACAATTATTAGTGATTGGCAGAGATCATCAAAAATGCCTGGGGATGCAGTAGCTATGGACACTAATATGAGCCCTTCAACTTAACAGACTACGTGTCTGTATTGTGAAGAGTCTACAGCCCTTTTTCTTCTGTTTGGTCAAGAAGTCGGTGACTCTTTCTTCCAGTAATTTCTATCTAAAGTATGGTAATCGGTCCACTGCCTACTGACAAGCTGACATATTGTAGAAACTGCATCTGACGACGTTGAATGTCTACCTGTCCAGCCACCAGTGTGGTGAAGAACTAGCAATCCCTACTACTGTATCCAGTGGGGCCCTTGCCAGTCAACTGGTTTCTTCCTACACCCACCTGACTAGTCATATAACAGTCTCTCACTACTCAGAGTCCCCATGGTTTTGTTGATATGACGTAATGGACCTTTAAATAGAACCTCTAGATTGACTTTGGGGCTGAGCCCTGATTGTTTGAAGTCAGAATCTGCCTATCCTTAGCCGTCTCACCCTAGTCGCCTTCCTTGTGTTGTGCCACTGGCCTTCCATGACCCAGGGTTCCCAACGCCGATCGTGATGTTTGGTCACTGTTGTTTTGGAAGATCGCTGGTGATGCTCGCCTACTGGGGATCCGCACTACTTCGCCCCTCTAGTTTCTGGTTGTTGCAATTCGTGCAACATCAACACAGCCCAACCAGAGCCACCACTAAGTGTCGCTGGACCACAATGTTAGTGAAAGTGACGACAAATGACAACTGGTAATAACTACACGGTGATAGGATGGACAATAACAGCACACTGGCGGCGCCGCACGGGCTCGAACACCCCGCCCTTCTACAGCTTCCGTATTCGTCGTGGTTGTAGCTATGCCCCGTTGGTCTGTTGATGGTGTTGGTCGTTGGTGCCAAGTGATGGAAATCGCATCCGGCATATTTTGAAACGAGCGCGATTCGTGTATCTACCGCACCTGATCTGCGCTGGCCAGCCTTCCCCATCTACACTACCTCTATAATTAGTTCTTGATCTTCTGCTTATTTGACTAGCAGGGAATATCTTGACCACTACAGTACTCCAATCCCCTGTGACACGGCCTTCTGTCTATCGCTTGTCCCTAGAAACACCTGGACTGTATCTTGTGACGCCTCATCTTGGCTTTTCCCCGGTTTTTTCTTCACCTCGTTTGTTGCATCTCGTCACCTGTTCTTTAGTACTATTAAAAGTGCTGTTAGTTCCAGACAGATCACTCCCTTTTTCAAAAAAACAAAAGCTCGATCTGTTATTAGGGTGCTGAACTTCCTTATCCCTTCAAAAAAAAAAAAGTTAGAAAATGCAGTTCCATACCCTTGTATTAGCTTTTTTGCTAAGTTTACTCCAAACAGTGGGGGCTCAAAAATACATGAGATCCTCCTCCTTATTAACTTGTATGGATAATTCTCAGTTCACTGCTTCACATTTCGATATCTTGTTTTACCCTCATAACAGCACTGCCATCGTTGATGTAACTGCCTTCTCAAATATTGATGTCAATGTCACTGCTCATATTAGTTTGATTGCATATGGTATCACCGCCTTCACCAAAGAAATCTCCTTGTGTGACTTGGGTTTCGGTACCATTTGTCCCTTGGCAACGGGTCGTGTCGAGTTGAATACCCACTACACCTTGAAAGACTCCATCACCAAAGATATCCCCGGAGTAGCCTACACCATTCCTGACTTGGACGCAAGAGTTCAAATCCAGCTTGTTAATGACGACACAAATGAACCCGTGGCTTGTGTACAAGCGGTTTTGACCAACGGGAAAACCGTCCAGACAAAATACGCCGCTTGGCCCATTGCTGCCATCTCGGGTTTGGGTGTTATCACTTCCGGTGTGGTTTCAGTTATTGGTCATTCCAACACCGCTGCCCATATTGCCTCGAACTCGATGTCGTTATTTATCTATTTCCAATCCTTGGCCATCACCTCCATGATGGCTGTGGCTAGAGTTCCTCCTATTGCTGCTGCATGGGCTCAAAATTTCATGTGGTCCCTTGGTATTGTTAGGGTGGCCTTTGTTCAAGACATTGCTAACTGGTATGTTCAATCCACTGGTGGAACTCCCACTAATGTCGTTGATGCCCTGTTTTTATCTGTTTCTGTGCAGAAAAAAGCAAAAAGAGCCTTGGATTTGGTATCTGATTTCCGTCCTCCTTACATGGATAGATTTACCCTTGGGAAAAGAGCTTCGCTCAGTCTCGACTCTAACGATTTCGGTTATTCTGACTCTTTCAATACCACTATCTATACTGTCAATGAAAAGGATAAAAATTTACCTTCCAAGACTTTGATGTTAAGAGGTATTCAAAGAGTGGCTTATTTGGCCGGTATCGAAATCACTAGTTTGTTCATGACTGCAATCATTTTCTTGTTGTTTTTCGCCTTTGTTATGGTTGTATGCTTAACTATGTTCAAGGCTGTCATTGAAATCTTGATCCGGGCCAAAATCATGAACGAAGGTAAATTTAATGAATACAGACAACAATGGTCTCAGATTGTCAAAGGTGCATTGTACAGATTATTATTGATTGCATTTCCTCAACTTGCGGTCTTGTGTCTTTGGGAAATTTATGAAAGAGATTCCGCTGGTACCGTGGTGACTGCCATTTTCTTACTTGTGGTTTGTGTTGTGTTATTATTCCAAGCAGCTATTAGAGTGTGGTTAATGGGAAGAAAATCTACCAGACAGTTTAAAAATCCAGCTTATTTGTTATTTGGTGATGGAACCTTTCTCAACAAATTTGGATTTGTCTATGTTCAATTTAGGGCCGACTGTTACTACTTCATTCTTGCATCATTATTGTACATTCTTGCCAAATCGTTATTTGTGGCAGTTTTGCAAACTCATGGTAAAGTGCAATCAGTAATTGTGTTTGTAATTGAGTTGGCTTATCTTGTTTCCCTTTGTGTGATTAGACCATTCATGGATAAGAGAACAAATGCTTTCAATATTACTATTGCTGTTATTAACACTATTAATGCCTTGTTCTTCATGTTTTTCTCATACATTTTCAAACAACCTCATGTGGTTGCTTCGGTCATGGCTGTGGTGTACTTTGTGTTGAATGCGGTTTTTGCCTTGTTTTTGTTATTATTCACTATCATCACCTGTGTCTTGGCCTTACTCTACAAGAACCCTGATACTAGATACCAACCAATGAAAGATGACAGAGTTTCCTTCTTACCAAGATTTGATAATCCAAAGCAAGGACCCGCCAAGAATGGTGATGACATGGAATTAATGGCCTTGGGTGCTACTGCCATGAAAGGTCATGAGCACGGGGCCAAACAATCAGTTTATGATGCAGAAGAATCGATTTATGATTCGAATTCTGCTTTCAATCATAATATCAGTACCAAATCTAGTGATAATTTAAAGAGTTCGAGCTCTGATCATGACGGCAAAAGAGATTCATATTACTTGGAATCAATTGAACCCACGCAACCATCCACTATGATTGGAAATGCTTCGAATGCCATGAGTTCCTACGGAGGGTCTAGTTATGGAGGACCAAGTTATGGACACAGTCAGCAAAATGTCTACCCTACAAACAGAAATGCAAACTACTCCAACCAAACCCCCAATAGGAACCAATTTTCCAATTCATACCAATCCCGTCCAAATCAAGGAGGAAATGGCTATCAAGGAAGCTACATATGATTTTCACTTTGCCTAAATGTAACATCACCACGTAGATGTATCTTACAGACCATCATTCGCACAAAAATCTCATTTACTTATCACCATTTAAGGTAATTGCCAGTTTAGATAGCTTGGAAGTTATCTAAAACTTTGAAAGGATTGAACTTTTCTCTCAATTGTTACGTTGATTCCGTCTCTATACGACAAAACTCCAAAAATACTATGATGAAATATATTATAAAATGTAGTCTGTTTACAATCACATCACAACAGAAAGTAGCATTCCTCTTTGTATCATGGGTGCTCACATTTAACCTGATAAGCTACTCTATTTATTGCAATTACTAGTACAAAGTCTTTGTGTACTAGAAAAGGAAGATAGGGCGTTTCTACGAGATACCTTATGGAATCTTCAGGACAGACTTGATAACACCATCTCTACAGTGATTAGATTCCCCTTCTGGTACAGAAAGTATTCTACCCAAAAAACTTTGATACACTAAAAGTTTGAAGAGTACTTAGAGACAAAGTAGTTGCGAAAACTTTTATTAAGTATTAGATCTATTTTGGGTGCAAAATCCACAATCATAAAAAGTTGAGTTGCTTAAATATGCAGTATGCTTCAAATGCAACGAGTGAAGCCATATGAAAGAAAAAGATGCTTGTCTGTTCGTACTTTTGCGAAGTGAATACGATTAATGCAATATTGTATTTGGCTGCAAAACATTGCGAAATAGTGTGAAGCCTTGGAACCAACATAACCTGCTCCAGGCTGCAGTTACTGAGGAATCCAATTTTATTGATCCACAATTGACAATTGATTCTCTCAAAACGTATAAACGATAATCTTATTCTTTCCGGTTACATCTGTGGTCTCATCGATCTGGTACATCTCACCATGCTCATTGAGGTAATATCTCTTTAATGGTTCTCTTGTTTCAGGATCATAATTTGGATCTAAGTTTTTGTGTTGAGGTTTATTGAACTCGTCACGGACTCCTCTGTCACTAAAATCAAAGTTTATATCATCTAACAAGTTGAGTCTTGAAATATAAAGTGTCGTGAGGAACATCACAAGATTACCTATCCATAAAAATGTTGATATGATCATGAATGCGCTGATGGCTTTTCTCATGTCACAGATGTTTTTCTTGGGACAATTTCTAGGAATTAAATATGCAGTGGCCATAATGAACGATACTAGTTTCATGATAACAGCTGCGAGACAGTAAAAACTTCCGTTTCTCTTTTCAAAATTGATGACTGTGGTTATGAATAGAAAAGCAACCACGACAGACATCACACTATCAGCTATGAAGTACCTGTAAATGCCTGCAGGCGAATCGTGATCTTTACTCAAAAGTACGGCCGATAAAGTCATAGTAGTGATCCCTATCATAATCTCAAACGCGTAGAGCACAAAGTTTGCGGTGATGGTAATTGTTCTGTCTTCATAAGGCAGTAATCCTCGAGCAGGAATCGCAAATAATGGCTTATTCATCACTCGCTTGACCAAATCTACTTCAAGCCTTTTTTGCTTGGATGTGAGACTTTGTATTTCTTTAAGGGCCTCTTTATCGTCTTCTGGATGTTCTACAAGTTTTTGGTAATATTTTGTTTCCATCTCTGGGGGTAACTCGTCTTCGGGTATCTTTGTCATTTGGTCAGTATATGGATCAATCACACTCTCGGGATAGATGAGATCATTATGATGAAAATCTTGGTATGATGGGTTTGGGGGACCTTTTGTGTTGATATCAAAAAACGGATTACCGGGTTTTACATCTTTTTCAGGAGGAGTTGGGCCTCGATCCTGGCGTACTTTTGGTAATGACCGGCTATCTTCTGCAATCTCAATTAGGGTCCGGGGCCGTCCCTTTGTCACCACCGGCTTTTTCAGCGAACTTCTCGAAAATCCAGGGCCAACAGTGCTAAATGTGATGATACTCAGTCTTTCGTCAATCGAAGTTGGTGTGGTGTTTCTGGATCTTAGTCTAGGAGGATCATACTCAAACCGTGAAATATCACTCACCACTCGCGAATTGAGATGGTCATGTTGCTCATGCTCATGTTCTAGCATTTATGATAAAAGGTTACGGCGTTGATTATGACACTGATTATTTCAGCAGATGGTCCCTTGCTTTATTGAAGCACATTCCGTATCGGTTTAGTTGTTTAGTACAGTATCGTGCTGGTGGATCATCGGTTGTTCCTGCATATATGTTTATGTAATTGGATGTTCCTGATTCGGATAATTATAAACACCTATTGGGAGACGAGTTCCCAAATAGGCTTAATAGCGTGCTTGAACTATATTCACTAATTA
This sequence comes from Suhomyces bribrorum, assembly GCA_030561385.1. NCBI lineage: Eukaryota > Fungi > Ascomycota > Pichiomycetes > Serinales > Debaryomycetaceae > Suhomyces > Suhomyces bribrorum. The sequence continues at coordinate 80,074 of JAKTXG010000048.1, read as the reverse complement.
GGATGGAGCTGGCTTAGCCGCAACATCGGCTTTACTCGCTATACCAATACCAACTCTAGATCGACCTCATCTGCATCTGCTTGTGTACTGACGGCTTTCAAGACGAAAGATTAAACCATATTTAATACGGGTTTACTTACAATGTACTTAATCACATCAAGTAATTGCCTGGCTAGCTCAATGGCTAGAGCGTTTGACTTTTACGAATTATTCTGTAAAGGGTATCAAAAGGTTGCGGGTTCGACCCCCGCGTCGGGCTTCTTTTTTCTCCCATTCAAGCTCACATTTTTATTTTTTTATAATGCCTAGACGTTATTGTTGCTAGATGCTTTTCTACCGCTCACGTTTCCCTTGTGTTGCTTTTAAAATAGGCTGAACATTGAGTAACTGAGTTTTGAAGCAACTATACTTGTGTATCAGCCACATATATTATGGTACATTTTCATTTTCTACAAGTACAACCTTCCGGACTGTGGTTTGATACTTTAATGTTGGTACATTCACTATATAGAACGACTAAATTGAACATCTTGAATAAATAAGAATGGATTGAATACTATTTTGTTCATTACCTTTTTTTACCGTTATGAGATATTATGAATAGTTAAAAAAAGAAAGGAATTAAATTGCTTACTTCTTTTCAGCAGCAACGGCAGCCATCTTGTTCAAAGCGGAACCGTACTTGAACCATTCAATTTGTTCAGAGTTGTAGGTGTGAGACAATTCAGCATCCCAAGCTTCACTACCATCCTTTGGATGAACTCTCAAGGTGACGTTCTTACCTGGAGCCAATTCAGTCAAACCAAGCAAATCAACAGTGTCTTCAGGTTGAATCTTGTCGTAGTCAGCAACATTGACGAAGTTCAATGGTAACAAACCTTGCTTCTTCAAGTTAGTTTCGTGAATACGAGCAAAGGATTTGGTAATAATAGCAAAACCACCCAAGAATCTTGGTTCCAAGGCAGCGTGTTCTCTAGAAGAACCTTCACCAAAGTTTTCATCACCAATAACAACCCACTTCTTACCAGCGTCTCTGTAGTCAGCAGCGGTTTCTGGAACACCCTTGTAGGCACCAGTGTAAAGGTTCTTAACATTGTTAACTTCACCATTTTCAGCGTTGGTGGCACCAATCATATAGTTGTTAGAAATGTTTTCCAAGTGACCACGGTATTTCAACCATGGACCAGCCATAGAAATGTGATCAGTGGTGGTCTTACCAACAGCCTTAATTAAAATTGGCAAGTTAGTGGCATCTTTACCATCCCATGGCTTGAATGGAGTCAACTTTTGTAATCTGTCAGAGGATGGGTTGATTTGAACTTCAACAGTAGATCTTTCCTTTGGAGGAGCTTGGTAGGTGTCTTCACCTCTGTCGTAACCTCTTGGTGGCAAACCGACACCAACTGGTTCTTGCAATTTGAATTCCTTACCATCAGCACCAACCAAGGTATCGGTGATAGGGTTGAAACCTAAATCACCAGAGATAGCGTAAGCAGTAGCCATTTCTGGAGAAGCAACGAAAGCGTGAGTGGCTGGGTTACCATCGTTTCTGGAAGTAAAGTTTCTGTTGAAAGAAGAGACAATAGTGTTCTTGTCACCCTTCTTGATGTCTTGTCTATCCCATTGACCGATACATGGACCACAAGCATTGGCCATGACGACACCACCGAAATCTTCGAAAGTCTTTAATTGACCATCTCTAGCAATGGTGGCTCTAACTTGTTCAGAACCTGGAGAAACAGTGTAGATGGACTTGGCCTTCAAACCGTGAGCACCAGCATCCTTGATGATAGAGGCAGCTCTGGTCATATCTTCGTAAGAAGAGTTGGTACAAGAACCAATCAAACCAACCTTAACTTCCATTGGCCAGTCGTTAGCAAGAGCGGTTTCCTTCATCTTGGAAACTGGGGTAGCCAAATCTGGAGTGAAAGGACCGTTGATGTGAGGTTCCAAGGTGTTCAAGTCAATTTCAATGACTTGATCGTATTCAGCACCTTCATCAGCAGACAAGTATTCCTTCTTGTAGATGTTGGCAAATTCAGCAATCTTGGATCTACCGGTAGCGTTCAAGTAGTCAACCATAGAGTTGTTGAATGGGAAAACGGAGGTGGTAGCACCGATTTCAGCACCCATATTACAAATGGTACCCATACCAGTACAAGAGAAGGTTTCAACACCGGAACCAAAGTATTCAACGATGGAACCGGTACCACCCTTGACAGTAGTGATACCAGCTAATTTCAAGATGATATCCTTTGGAGAGGTCCAACCAGACATCTTACCGGTCAACTTAACACCGATAATCTTTGGAGCCTTCAATTCCCATGGCAAGTCAGCCATGACATCGACGGCATCAGCACCACCGACACCGATAGCCAATTGACCCAAACCACCAGCGTTTGGGGTGTGGGAATCGGTACCAATCAAAAGAGCACCTGGGAAAGCATAGTTTTCCAAGATGATTTGATGGATAATACCGGAACCTGGCTTCCAGAAACCTAAGTTGTATTTGGCACAAGCAGAAGCCAAGAAATCAAACACTTCCTTGTTAAGATCAATGGCTCTGGCCAAATCCTTGGCACCACCAATTTGAGCTTGAATCAAGTGATCACAATGCACGGTGGATGGAGTGGCAACTTGAGGTAAACCAGCAGACATAAATTGCAAAATGGCCATTTGAGCAGTAGCATCTTGACAAGCAACACGATCAGGTCTCAATTTCAAGTAAGAAACACCTCTTTCAATGTCTTGTCCATGGGGATCATCCAAGTGACCGTACAACAACTTTTCAGCATAAGTCAAAGGACGGTTCAATCTTTCCTTAACAATCTTGACGTTTTCCAATTGCTTCTTGTATTGGATAAAGGAGTGGGTTTCCAACAAGTTTTGATTAACTTGGGAATCCTTAGTTAAACCCGAAGTGGCCAATCCACGGATGGAACGTGGGGCCTTTCTCATGGCAGTTCTGGCAGATAACATTTTGTCAGTAGAGAAAAGAGAAAATTGTAATGAGGATAAATCGGTGTTTTTATAACAGGGGATTATTGTCCAAGAGGTAGCCAATGAAGGGTGAGAAATTTATAATACAGAGATCCGAGGGTAAATTTAGACTAGGGTTGGAATGGGGCTACAACGGGCCGGAGTGGTGCGGTTTGTGGCTGGAAGATTGATCTAGGGGGGATATTATAGGCTCCACAACTGATACCACTGCCTAAGTTGGTCAATTCGAACGGCAATCCATGAATACATCCCCGTTGTACTTGGACATAGGGTACCTCGGAAAGCAAATTTTTCAAATCCAACCTGCATGGTGCGAAATCTGGAGAAAAACACGGTGCAAGTCCGAACTTTTTCCAGACAATTGTTCGCGTCCTGATTGGACAACTCGCTTCGGAGCCGGGCCCGGATACACTGGGTCACCTAACAAACCGACTTTTCCAGGTCATTTTTGGGGCAGCCCCATGACTTGGAAATCAACAATACAGAATTTTCTCAAGTCGGATCCGTCGATCGGGCTACAGAAATCATGTATTTTTTAAGCTCCTGCCATCAAGGTACACCCCACTGATCTAGATATGATATAGTATGTATCATGTGACCACAGATGTGATTTGGATTTTACTGAGGTATTGGTGAGTTCGATCACTATACCCGTCCCAGGTTGGACCTCGGGACCGCTCTCTGTCCCATCTGTGGAGCTGTCTAGCATGTGGGGGTAATTGGACCGTGCACGTGCAAGTGCTCTGGTGACATCTATGTCACGTTCACTTTCACGTGATTGATCTGACCTCAAAGTTTCGGGGTACCCACTTAGGAGCTATGCTGGCCAGAAGGCGTGACAACTAGACCAGCCGATGATCAAGTCTAAGCCATGATTGCACGATTTTACAACGAGATACAGCACTGTTTATTTTGAGGCTTCCTAGTTTTGAGCTACGATACTACTATCTATTTTATTATAGCCGTGCCGGTCTATCCATCATAATTATTTTCAATCTTCTTTGGCCCAAAGTAATTATTTTTGACACCCGTAATAGGTGTATCTCTCAAAGTAGAATAATTTAAAATTGACAGATATAATAATGTCTTACTGAACTATTGTATGTGATTTCAAGCATAAAACCACTTTCCACTCAGATCAAAAGTATTAGTCACATATTTGATTAATTAATAATTGATGTGAATATAGTTAAATATAATCCCTAACAGAGTAATTTGTGACAGCCCTCGAGCTCGTGTCACTCGTCACAGCCATGCCAAAAAATTCTCCAATATGCATATCTATCTAGTTAATCTGGCTCTACTATAGTTATTATGTTACATTTTTTTTCAGGAACTGAGAACTGTGGACTATAACTTACGGATATACATCCATTTGTGGAGTGTATAGTTTCCATATACAGTGCGGCAATGATTCACTAACATTAGACTGCAATTCACTCAGATTCCAGCACATGAACCTCCAAAGCTTCTTCTAAATCTGCATTCTCAACATATGATCGATGTCACGATACCCAGTGATTACCTGTGACTACACCAGCATACTATCGCCTTTGGTGCCCCATGAAAACGCATTCAACCCATGTTTTATCACTTCATTGATAGCGGGGTTTGCCTTGGTTTATTTGGTTATTGGGATTCATAGTCTTCACAATACATTGACCAGTCCTCGTTATGGTAATTATTCGCTAAAAAGTACCGGTTTTGCCCATTATGTACGAGTGTTCTTAGTGGTTGTTCATGCCGTCACATTTACACACTTATCAACTTTCCTCAGTATCCATGAAAGGTTTGCTGATCAAAAAATCATATCATTTAATATGTTGTTGGGGTTGTTATACTTTGTCATATTACCATTGCATTTTGTAGAAAGTACCCATAGTCCTATTCCTTCAGATACTCTTATATCATTTTGGCCCCTCCTCACTGCATTGGAGGCGATTTTATGGTACCAAGATACGTACACTAGATGGATTTTGTTCAAACTGGTTGATCATCCAAATGAAATTTACTTCTGTGAGCTTTTGGTGGTGTTCTTATCGATAATTATATCTATTTCTGAATTTGCATACTGGAAACCATCCCATCAATTGGCATTTGAATATATCAAGGATAACAAAAAGCATGAATTGGAAAAGCCTAACATCTTTGAAAGATTGACATTCACCTGGATGAATGATATGATCATGAAGAGCTACGAAACCCAGACTATTGAACAAGTGGATCTCCCCAATTCTCCTGCAAAACTAGGTACTGAAGTATCGGTTGAAAAATTGTCAAGGCACTGGGATTCTAATAAAAATGGTTCGAGAGCTTCGTTTCTCATACTGTTGATCAAAGCATTTGGTCCTTTGATTTTGTATTCTTTCGTGTTTGAGCTTGGAAGCAAGAGTTTGATGTTTGTACAACCTCAGTTCTTGAGAATATTTATCAGGTACTTTGATGAGGACTCTCCGCTTATTCTCAAGGGTATTCTTATTTCATTATCTATGTTTCTGGTAACTATAATCCAGACCTTTTTCTATAACCAGTATGTTTTGGTGAATTTGGAGGTGGGATTGAACTGTCGTTCGGCCATAAGTTCGCTTGTCTATAAAAAGACATTAAGATTGTCGTCATCCGCAAGATTGAAGTCGTCTTCTGGTGATATCATTAACTTGATGTCTGTGGATGTGAATAGAATTCAGTCTGTGATCCAAGACCTTTCAGTATTGTTCTTGGCTCCATTTGATATTATTTTATGTGTCGTCTCGTTATGGCCCCTATTGGGCAAGTCTACTTTCGCTGGATTAGCGGTGATGTGTTTATTGATTCCTGTGAACAGTATTCTTGTTAAGTATATACGGAGACTTAACAAGATACAAATGAAACTAAAAGATGCTAGAACAAATATTGTCAATGAGATCTTGATGAGTATAAAAAGTGTTAAGTTATTCAATTGGGAAAAGGCTATGTTGAGGAAACTTTCTGAAGCCAGAAATGATAAAGAATTGACAAATATGGTGAAAATTCGTATTGTAAATCAGTTTGCCAATTTCATCTGGGTGTTGATCCCGTTTTTGGTTTCATTCTCCTGTTTTACCACATTTAGTTTGACTCAACCGATTCCATTGACTTCGGATATTGTTTTTCCGGCTTTGGCATTATTAAATTTACTCTCATCGCCGTTATTGGCATTGCCGCAATTTATCAATAGTTTGGTCGAAGCGTCTGTTTCCGTGAACAGAATTAGGGACTTCTTGTTGAATGAAGAAATAGACACTGATGTCATCGAAGTATTACCAAAAGTGGAGCAGATCGGTGAAGTTTCTGTTAAAGTGGAAAATGTCAACTTCTTATGGACCAAATATGATCATGAGGCTTCAGATAATCAGTATGCCATGAGAAATGTGAATTTTGAGGCAAGAAAAGGTCAGATTTCTTGCATAGTGGGGAAAGTAGGAAGTGGTAAATCTGCATTGTTGTATGGAATATTAGGTCAATTGGTAATTCAAGGTGCCAACAAAAGCGATCTTGCTACCGGCAATGAATCTGACTCGACGTTTGCGGGAACCTCTTCTGGTACCAGTAGATCAACAACTCCGAGTCCAGAAAACAAACCTACCATTAATATACATGGTGTGGTGGCTTACTGTTCGCAACAACCATGGATAATGAATGCATCTGTAAAAGAAAATGTCCTTTTTGGTCATAGATACGAAGAAGATTTCTATAATAAGACTATCAAAGCATGTCAATTGATACCAGATATTAGGATATTACCTGATGGAGATGATACCCAGGTAGGTGAAAAGGGTGTTTCCTTGTCTGGGGGACAAAAGGCACGTTTGGCATTAGCAAGAGCTGTGTATTCAAGATCTGATATTTATTTGCTAGATGATGTGTTGTCTGCTGTGGATGCACACGTTGGAAAGAACATTATCAATCAAGTATTGAGCTCTCAGGGTCTACTTGCTAGCAAAACCATCATTCTCTGTACCAATTCAATTTCGGTGTTAAAATACTCCTCCAAAGTTAGTTTGATCGCAAAAGGAAGAATAGTTGAAGAGAGCGGATACAACGATATTAGTTTAGAGGCTCATCCTGATCTCTACAATTTGCTACGTGAGTTTGATCGAAGTGAATCTGAAGCTCCAACCGAAATAGAAGATCAGACGAATGACGAGAATGATCCAGATGATGCTGTAAAAATTGTCAATAGAGATGATATATCAAGTACACCTGGTTTGGGAAATGAATTTGACCAAGAAGATCGCAAGACATTGAGAAGAGCCAGTGTGGAGACTTTCCAGTGGGAACCACTAAAGCGATTGTTACCCAATTTAAGAAGTGGTCCATCAAATGAAATATCTGAAAAGGGAAAGGTCAAATGGTCGGTGTATTTGGAGTACGCTCGAGCATGTTCTATTCCAGGTATTGTCGGCTGGTTTTTTCTATTGGTGGTTTCATCAATATTATCAGTAGGCGGTAATTATTGGCTTAAACATTGGACGGAAAGGAATTCTAAATCTGAGAACAATGATGATGTTATGAAATATATTATTGTCTATGGTCTATTCGGTTTGAGCTCGAGTATAATGGTGATTATTAGGGGCTTAGTTTTGGCATTGAAATTGGCACTTAATGCCTCCAGAAAGATCCACAATGACATGGCTAGTAGAATAATTAGGGCTCCTATGTCGTTCTTTGAAAGTACACCCGTCGGTAGAATTATGAACCGGTTCACCAATGATATTGTCAAGATAGATTCCAGTTTGCCATTGACTATTTCGGGGTTTTTAAGACAGACCGTCAGCACGCTAATGACATTCATAGTTATTGGGATTGCAATGCCATTCTATGTGGTGGTGATAACATTTTTGTCCATACTATACATTTATTATGAGATCTTTTATGTCTCAATTTCTCGAGAACTCAAAAGATTGGTGTCAATATCTAGATCGCCGATCTATGCCCATTTGGGTGAGAGTTTGAACGGTCTTGATACTATTAGAGCATTCAAGCAGTCCAAAAGATTTGACTTTATCAATAGCTCTAATACTGACTTTAATTTAAAATCAGTTTACATGTTGCGGTCAATCAACCGTTGGTTATTCCTTCGGTTGCAGTTTATTGGATCGGTGGGTATTTGGACCGCATCTACATTAGCAATTTATACATTATCGACAGCATCACCTTTGACTTCTTCCATGGCAGGGTTTGTGATGACGTATGCCCTTCAAGTCACCTCATCGTTGAAGGTTATGGTAAGAATGTCTGCAGAAGTAGAAACCAGTATTGTTGCTGTCGAAAGATGCTTGGAATATTCTCAGTTACCGGTAGAGGAGGACGATGAGCAATTGGCCAAAATGGATAAACCACCAGTTAGTTGGCCAATGGAAGGTGGCATTAAGTTCAACGAATATTCCACGAGATATAGAAAAAACACTGACTTGATTTTGCGGAAAATCAGCTTTGATATCAAGCCAGGGGAGAAAATTGGAGTAGTGGGAAGAACTGGGGCTGGCAAAAGTTCATTGGCGTTAGCTATATTTAGAATTATTGAGGCTACGGATGGTAATATTGCTATAGATGGTCTCAACACCAGCCACATGCCTTTGAGTGATCTTCGTCTGAACTTGAGTATAATTCCCCAAGATTCTCAACTTATTGGAGGCACTATTAGAGAAAGTTTGGATCCTTCTGGCTACTATACTGATGAAGAACTTTGGAAAGCGTTGGAATTGGCTCATTTAAAGGAGCATGTTTTGAGCATGGATATAGATGAAACCAATTCTCAAGAAGGAAAAGAGGTTTCGAAACTCAATTGCGTTGTTAAAGAGTCCGGTGCAAACTTTTCTCTGGGACAAAGACAATTGATGTCCTTGGCTCGGGTATTATTGAGAATGAAGAACTGTAAAATTTTGGTGTTAGATGAAGCAACAGCTGCAGTCGATGTTCAGACTGATAAGATCATTCAAGAAACCATCAGGGCTGAATTAAAGGACAAAACAATCATTACCATTGCCCATCGGTTGGAGACGGTGATGGACAGTGATAAAATTGTTTCGTTGGATCACGGAGAATTGAAAGAGTTTGACACTCCCGAAAATTTGTTGAAAAAGAAGGATGGAATTTTTTACAGCCTTTGTAACCAAGGAGGATACTTAGAAAATTCCCCGAAGAGCTAGAAAATATGTCAGTGCTTCCGATTTCTGAGAATTTACAGTTATATTTTAGCCAATATTGGAAGAAAGAGGAAATACCACTTCATGAAAATACGTTAGCAACACTGTCAGATCAGAATTGGAGTCGAATCCAATTTCTGGTTGATGTGTCCTCTCAACTATACTAATCTACGTTTTTGCACGCCAAATCAAAAAGTCGCCAAATTAAAAACAAGATCAAAAATTATTGTAGCTTGTAGGAAGCTCTGGAAGAGAATATGCGGTAGCAGGATATTTTGTTTCTTGTCTAAACTGTTTATATGCCACTTTAACTGCACCTAGCCCCTTCCAAGTCTACAAATTGGATCCTTAACTGTAAACGGGTCCCTCAATTCGGACATCGGTGGTAAGTCATGTGCCATCGCCAACTCCGACCGAAAGTAGTGTGTACACAATTCACAGTTTCCCTCATGGATTTCATAGAACACCAATACTCCATCCATTGTAACATCCAAAATGGCTGCTAGTGCACAACATGCATCCAAGTTTGCACGTTTTATGAATTCCGAGACCGGTCCAAAGACCGTCCATTTCTGGGCCCCGGTTTTCAAGTGGGCATTGGTCTTTGCTGGTATCAATGATATTCAAAGACCTGTGGAGAAGATCAGTGGTACCCAACAACTTGCCTTGTTCGCCACTGGTACCATTTGGACCAGATGGGCTGGTTTTGTTATTCGTCCTAGAAACATGTTGTTGGCAGGTGTCAATTTCTTTTTGGGTGGAGTTGCCGGTTACCAAATTGTCCGTATTACCAAATACAGATTGGATGCTGGTGATTCCCCGGGACAAGCTTTCCAATATATCATTGGTGGTAAGACCGCAGAATCAGACGCCAACGATGTAACTGCCTCCGCCAAGGTTCCTGTTGCGGAAGCTTGACCAGGATGTTATTTTGAATCTTATAATCTCCATCGTTACAGCCTAGCAATATATACATAGTTAGACCGCTTGTTGCGTCTAGCCGTTCATGTTTATGACTATAGTTAATATATATTCCATCTAACTATCAATTAGCATATCTTCGTCCGAGTCATTGCCTTCTTCTTCGTTTTGGCGTCTGGATACTGGGTTGGGCTCATTGGCTCCATTGTACGAAAGAGTATTGACTTCCTCCTCCAGAATTTCATTGTCTTCGTTTTCTTCATCCTCTTCTATCTCTTGTTCAAAACTCTCCATATCTCCGTCGGATTCTTCAACATTGAGATCTTCGTACTCGTTAGCCTTGATCTTCTCCACGTCATGTATGACACCAGCCAACTTATTATGAAGAAAATCGTTTAGCTCACGGTCTCGAGCGCTCCATTTGCTGTTATTTGCTATGATTTGATTCTTGATAAGCACCAAGATCTCGTACTTGATTCTTTTCTCCAATCTTAATCGGTACTCAATGTTCACTAATTTATTGAATTCTTGAAAATCTGGGAATGGAAGCGGCGATCCTGAATCTATGGAGTACAATTGGTCTACTCTGATTACTGAAGGGCTATTTCCATCTTTATCTTCGGGAATGTTCTTTAATAATTCGCCTCCATAAAGTTCCAATGTCTGACGGGAAAACTGGAAAAGCGGGAGTTCTACCAACCTTTTTAACGACTCAAGCTCGATTTTATGATTTTCCACCTTCTCATTAACCCTCGACATTTGTCCTATGGTCCGATTGTAATTGTCAATTTCTGTTCGTACAAAGTTCTCTGTTTGGCTGACTTCCCACTCTTTCAATGCTTTTTGGAACCGGTCGATCTTAAAAGAATCCAATATAAATTGTCTTTTCAATCCTTGGAGCTTATCCGACTCTAAACTTCCCCCTGAAGCCACTGACTGGTTGAAATCAAGCAATTTGTATGCCGACCCTACCGTTTGGAGCGTCTCTTGTGCTGCTGTTTCGAACTCATGGATTCTGTCTTCCACTTCCTGACTCTGTTTGGGTCGCTCTGTCGTAACTTTTTCAACGGTAGTGGACATTTTGGGATATATGTATATTACAAAATGCAAGGTTGGGTCTATGTGGGTGTTTGGCGACGGTCCTACTTAGATTCACTTCATCACATTGATCAAGATTGAAGATTGGCATTGGTATCGCGGCACGTGATAGTCCACTATAATAGTTCTGTTTGTTGCAAACACCTATTCATTACACCAACAACCATGGGAGAAACAAAAATTGAAAGGCTCCGCCATGATCTCTACCGGGCCAGTTGTTTGCTCTCTGATTTGCATCTTTTTCAAGCAGCAAAATGGTGTGCCGAGGCGTTGAATGGGCTCGAAGATGGTGAATCATCGGACATGGAATTGCCCATGGAATCACCCCACGAATTGTCACCAGCAGAACATACAGATAAGCCCAAGGTATTGCTTGCAAAGGCGTATATGAATTGCAAAGAATTCGATCGAGCAGTGCATGTATTGAAAGGATGTCACAGTGGGAACGCATTGTTTTTACGCTTATACTCTATGTTGATACTGGTAGATAAGAAGGCGACAGAAGAAACAGATGGTTCGGTTAATATTGGTACGCTTAACGAATCTGTGGATGCAGAGGCCGATAATACTGAAGAAGAAGTAGTCAACGGCCTCAACAACAGACTATCTAAAATTGTTCAAGAAATCGATTTATTTCATGCACAGGGTCAAGAAAATGCATTTTTATACTATTTGAACGGGGTCATTTACAATAAAAAAAGAAAGTATTCTTTGGCGCAAAATAATCTCTATAATTCACTAAAGATTTTCCCTTATAATTGGTCTTGTTGGCAAGAATTGATCGCATCTCTTAATCTGCTTGATGAAGCCCTCGATTTCATTAATAAGGTTAAATCAACGAAAGGCCCGTTGGCAGTCAATGTCATGTTTCAATTTTTTGAGGTGGTAATACTCCAGGAATTTTATCAGCTGCTGCCCAACCTTTCTGACAGCCTTGGCTCACTTGTAACTATATTCCCTAAATTTAATTTCCTAAAAGTTCAACAATTCTTGATTGCATATCATAATCTCGACTATTTCCAAGCAGAGACCATATTTGATAAAATCTTGGTCGATGATCCATTGAGGCTAGATGATTTGGATACTTATTCAAATATGCTTTATGTGATGGAGAAGAGATCGAAACTTTCATTCTTGGCCCAATTTGCTTCCACCATCGATAAATTTAGACCTGAAACCTGCTGTATAATAGCAAATTATCATTCCATGAAAGGCGAACATGGGAAGGCTATCATGTATTACACACGAGCCCTTACCCTTAATAAAAATTGCTTGAGTGCTTGGACTTTAATGGGTCATGAATTCGTTGAGCTAAAAAATTCGCATGCTGCTATAGAATCTTATAGACGAGCAGTAGATATCAATTCAAAGGACTTTAGAGCTTGGTATGGTTTGGGTCAAGCGTACGAAGTTTTAGATATGCATTTATATGCTCTTTATTATTATCAGCGGGCTACCAATTTGCAACCATTGGATAAGAGAATGTGGCAAGCGATAGGAAACTGTTATGAAAAGATCGATAAGCTTGAAGAGGCAATCAAATCTTTCGAAAAGGCATTGACCATCGATACGTATAACAATGAAGATACTGATGGTGTGTATAGTACAGAGCCACACGTTTGTTACCGATTAGCAACGATTTCTGAAAAGTTGGGAAGACAAAAGGATACATATAAGTACATGAAATTATGTTTTGATCAAGAATATGAATGGGGCATAAGTGACGCTACTTCAAAGGCCCGACTCTGGTTGGCCAGAAATGCATTAGAGAATGGAAGATTTGAGGAAGCGTATGAGTTGGCTAAAGATTTGAATCATAATAATGCTCATGATATTGAAGAGGCTAGATCAATTGCTAGAGAAGCACGAAACAGAATTCTGAAGGGGCCTGGAGTTCATTCTCAGATTGGATAAATTTTAATAAATAAAATATGTATTAATTTAGGTATATATTAATATTAGTGGTGGGATTATTATTAGAGTGTCTATAGAACAGTTCTATGGGGACATTATTAATATTATTGTTAATCATTCAGCAAGTGCTTCGTTCAATCTAATCAAATCGGCTTCGGAGTTCAAAGAGGAACAAACAACTGTGACAGCGTCATTAAAGCTATCAACCAACTTCTTGTACTCTTGAATTGAAACCCCATTGTTAACATTTATCAATAAATGAGGGCCAGAAACTGGTAAATTTTCATGTTCCAAGATAATCTTAGCTCTGGTGATTAATATGTTCGATCTGACCAAAAGCTCCTTGACAATAGTTTGTAAGATGTAAGATTCAAGGTTATAGTATTGATCGAACGTATTTGATTGTTTGGCTTGTTTTCCACTAGTTAAAAAGTGAGTGGTACCATATTGAAGTGGGAAGTTCAATTTGGATCTGTACTCTGGAGTCAAACCTAAATGAATGATCGGAGATGATGGATCAGAAACAATAGAGACAAAAGGACTGCTGGCGATCTCCTTAGTCAATGCTTTGTATAAGAAATGGAGTTTTTCATGTAATTCATTAACTAATTGAGATTTGCCTTCAGAATTGACTTCATTAATTTCTTTAATAGCCTGAGATGTAACTCTAGCAGAATAAGGTGGCAAGGAAGCACTGAAAACATAAGCAAGGGATTGGATTCTTTGATGGTGCACCATTGGGGTGACACCTGCACAGAATCCACCAGAAGAGGCAAATGCTAAAGCCATGGAACCAATGGTGATGGAGATCTCTGATCTTGGAATGTTGAAATGTTCCACAAGTCCTCTACCGGTCTTCCCCAAAACACCAATAGATAATGTTTCATCCAAAAATAACCGATACTTAAACTTGTTTTTCAACTCCACGATCTTAGGCAACTCTGCCAAATCCCCAGTGTTAGCGAACAAGGCTTCGGTGATAATAAATCTTCTTTTGAGAGGCTTTTGTTTGTCCAATTCGGGTTTGAGATCCTCCAAAACACTTTGTAAGTGACTCATATCATTGTGATCGTACCATACAATATCACAACGACTGACAATCAAAGCCTTTTGAATGGCCAAATTGACACCACTATCAGCAACACACAAATCACCTCTTTTCAAGAAAGCTGGAATGACAGAACCAGCAGTGACAAAATCTTGTCCGTACAAAATAGCTTGTTCAGTTTCCAAGAATTTAGAAAGGTCTTCTTCCAATCTAACATGAACATCTTGTGTACCATAGAAATTTGGAGGACCACATGCACCAACACCAGCAGTAGATATGGTAGCTTTAGCAGCAGCCTTGATATTGTCACTTTGATTTAAATTCAAAAAATCGTATGTTGCCAAATTGGTGACTACGCCCGAATGATCAACCAAAGTTACGTGTGGACCATTATGGCCCACAATTTCGGGGATTGACTCGAGCTTCCATTTTTCATAAGGTTGTATAGATTCGACTAAAGGTTCTGGCTCCCATTCTTTGACCAACTCATCGATCTCCTTTTGCGAAAGCTTGACAATATCTGCTTTGTTTTCCTTCTTCTTGGAAGAGAGAAAGTAGTGAATGGCAAACACAAATAAAGCCAATTCAAACAACGATCTGATTGGATCGTCCTTATAGGAGGATTTGATATACCGCAAAATGATTTGTCCACCTGGAACCTTCTCCAAGTGGTTCAAATAGCGCACAAAAGACTCGGATAACGAGGCAGTCACCAAATCCCACACTGGGGGTACTGGGCCGGTAGGACTAGCAAATAAAGATTGGGAAGACATTTTCGAATCACTTAGTAAACACACACAGTCACGGTTTAGTACCTACTATGTTTTTGGATGGGCAAGTTACTATCAACAGTAACTTCAAAGGATATGAGATGTTCCTTTGATGACTTTTGCTGGTCCAGATGTATTCGCTAGACTGAACAATTTACTCCTATTCTTTTTGTTCCAACACAGAGGACGTCGTGCAAAATCAAATTAATCTCAGGGTTCACCGTAGTGAAATTGTCGTGTGGGAAAAGGACCAAAACTAGAGCTATGAAATTTTGAGATGGGTCGGTAGCTGGTCTGGTAACGTAAGCTAGATCAGTATATTTGATGAGCCGTCAGCCAGGTGCAATAGCGGTTCGATAATTTGGTGGTCCAACAATAAACCGGAAATTGGTGGTATTTATTCCACGCGTCACCGCAGCCTCGTTTTCTGTTTACCTGATGCACTGACTAGTTCTGGCTGAGTTGCCCTGCATCTCACATAAGTTGTAGAATGTTTTCTAGCAAGTTATAGTCACCCCATAGTAATATCAGTACCATCGTAATGTTAGTACCATGGATACCATTGACTGGTTCGGTATCATTGGTTCCATCACAGTTACTTGCTATTTTTTGATTTCTACCTCGTAGGCATGAGGTTACGGGTGTAGTTGAGTTGGCTAGAGCGAAATTTGTAAAATTATTTTTAGGACTTTAACAGGGCTATGGAGACGGTCAAACTCCATTAAAGATCTAATTATAGCTAAGCTTCCATGAATGGAGGCTGATTCCTTGGGTTTTGTACTCACGGTTCCAGTAGTATTAGGGTCTCTCTGCACCCCTCGCCAATCGTTTCTAGCCCCTACCAAGGTCTACTTCTTGAGTCGATCCGATTAATTATATTCATAATTATATGTACAGCTTACGGAATGAAAACCTTAGATACCCCCTCTACATCTCTACGGCAACATACACAGCCTTCAATTCCCTTGGCTACCAAACGCAATCTGCATGGCTCACATATGGCAAAACATTTACAGGGCCATGTGATGATTTCTCTCATATTGGTCTGGCAAATAACACAGTCGAGACGAGAAGAGTCATCGGCATTTTCTTGAGTCCTAGAACTTTCGGTCCGTGTAGATGCAATTAGCTCTAGTAATTTTAACGACTCATCTTTGGCATTATTCCCTAGTGATTTGCTTCTCAATTGACTGGAAAATCTTGAACGAGTCAAGTAGCCACTGCTACGGTCATGCTTCAAGTGTGACCTTAATATTTCCAAATCGGAATCGATTAATTCGGCAAATTCGTCCGCTGTTATTAATTCGTTCATTGCAGGCTCGGTCACATTCGTAACAGCGACCCTATGAGAACTGAGATTGTGCTCCAGAATGCTTTCTATATCTGAAAAGTCAGATTCTACCTCCGTAACAAAATCTTTAAAGTCCTCTGAGTTATCTATCTCCGAAATAGGCTCTCCACTAAGAATTTGGAGGTATACATTCAGCAACTTGTCATCTGAGTAATTATCCAACTCAACCAAAGCTTCTTGAACTGTGGTCTCGTTGGTTCTTCTCTGTAAGTAC
Organism: Suhomyces bribrorum; assembly: GCA_030561385.1. NCBI lineage: Eukaryota > Fungi > Ascomycota > Pichiomycetes > Serinales > Debaryomycetaceae > Suhomyces > Suhomyces bribrorum. The sequence goes on along the minus strand of JAKTXG010000048.1, from coordinate 63,591 downwards.
TTTCTCAAGAATACAGGAACACTGGCTTTCCTGGCTTCGTATTGCAGGTCTGTCTCTGCTTCAGTTTCATTCTCATTCTCAATTGGAGTATGTATGTTTGAACGACGTAGTATTTTGTTAATAATGTTTGGTATCCACTTTAAAAAGAATTTCGTGATAATTCCAAAACACAACTGACTAAAGCTTTGAACCATTTCCGTAACACGCATATTTCTTTTGCGTATAACGCTCATGGTTTCCTTTTTATCATCATATTCTGGATTGTTGCCGTCTGAAACCAATCTGTTAGATGGTTGCATAATTAAATTTCCGTACCCCGAAAGATTATTTTCCTTGAGATATTCGATCACATTCTTTGGCGAGTTAGAAATTCTTCTCTCTAGCCATGTATTATTATCCAAGCTTACAAGACTGAGCTCTGTAATGTAACTTGATTTGCCTGCCAGGGTGATAGCAATCATACCCAAATTCAATAATACAGTGTAAAAGTCATCTTGTAGGCTCTCTTGAAAAGTGCTTGGACCATCACCTCCATCGGCATTATCGTAAAAGAGGAAACTCGAATAATTCAACTCTCTGAATTTGAATCCATTGGCAATTATTGCAATAGAAAAGATCAATGCACTCAAAAAAATAATCAACACTATGAGAACCTGGGGGCTGATTGTCATTACCAATGTCAAAGGGAATCCCCAAGCTTTACCATTTAAGAATGAATGAATGTAATAAGTTAAAAAGCTTATGCCAATGACTGACAGAGGAATCAATCTGTATTTGTTATTATTGATTAACCCCCCGATATGTATGTTTAAATGGGTAAGAACCAGGAAAAGTGAGGTGACCAATAATTGTTCTGTGGGTCTTCTGGTAATCTTCGGATTACTTGAGAATATGCCACCTCCTGAACTAAATTCCTGGTATGCTAAAGAAAGTTCAAAAATCGTAAGTCCACTTTCTGTATAAGGCTTTGTTCCTTGAATTACTGATAAGAAAGTCTCGGTGAACACCAGCAAACAGAAACTTTGGAAAATGGGCCAGTACATATCAGTGCTAGGTCCCACCATGACTTGAGTTCTAGGAGTTTTCATATAATTAGTAGACCCGAAATAATCAGAGTCATAAGCAAAGAATTTATCAGGAATCAATTTGTAAAAAAATGGTAATGATGATTGTTTCATTCCCACATGGGAGTATAGGTTCAAAGCCACTAGGATATTATAGCTATTATATAAAAGAATCGCTATGACTCCTATACGGAAACATAGTATACTGAGATACTTCATTGCTTCAGCCAGTTTCGATGAATTGATTACACCTCTATTCCTATTGATAACATTCCGTTGAGTTCTCAAAGAATTCGTGGATGCCATGACTAACGTCCGGTTCAATACAATAGACATTGCCATACATGAGAGACCATATATCGAACAGCAATAGGTGGTCACTCCTCCTAATCGACTCCACGAAACCGGAGAGTCCTCACTTTGCTCCCATATTGCGTCGACGAACGCCGACAAAAGCCGGACGGGAAACCATCCCTCTTGGGACCCGAAACTAATTGACAGATTGGAGGGGACACTCAGATACATTGTACCATTGAAATTCGTCATGGTATAATGGGTGAAGTTCGTCATGATCCCTTAGTTCCCCAGTATTCATTCTTGGTTATATGTACACTCCTCTTGCGACATCACCATATTGAAAGAAATGTACCAATAAAGTATTATCTATATATATTTCTATACATGAGTGAATGAATAAAGCTGATATTTTCAAAATTTTTAATACATCAAACATCAAAATATACTCATTCTGTGACCAAAAAGATACGTGTTAGTGAATAAAGGCTTATTATTAATGCCAAATTACCTTGTTCACTTACATTCACTTATCACAGCAGCCTAAAATTTTCCAATAGCACTGACGTCTATCTTTTTATCTATCGCCGTGCTTTTGTTGGTTCAGTGTATTCAATTCTACTTTCTGGGCCCCTTTTGGCACAATTGGAGTTCTTCACACTTACTGACACTCGAATGTCGCGCGACATTTCTCGATGTCTAACAGATGAGATGCAAATTACAAGAACTACTAACAGTCATTGATATCACAATGGGTCGCCAGCTCCCACCTCCTCCCCCTCCTCCGGGAACTCAGTGGCAAAGTAATGGAAGACGATCCCATCCTCCCCCTCCTCCTCCTCCTCCTCCTCATTCAAGAAGACACCAACAACCTGGACCTCCTCCTCCTCCTCCACCTCCTCCTCCTCCAGGCCCACCAATTGGTTCAAATACCAGAGAAAAGAACGTAGTAAATGTTGAACAAATCAATGAAAAGAAGAGAAAATGGCTTCAGGTCCAGAAAATCAGATACGGATCCGTCAAATCGAGCAAGAAAGGGTTAATTACTCCCATGAAACCAGAAATGCCTGCTGAACATTTGAGAAAAATCATGATAGACCATGGTGAGCTTTCTTCTAAACACGTAGCATCAGACAAGCGTTCACATTTAGGATCTTTGAAATTCATGCCTCATGCCATACTAAAGCTTCTCGAAAATATGCCGCAGCCTTGGGAACAGACAAAAGAGGTGAAGGTCTTATACCATATCAGTGGGGCCATAACATTTGTCAATGAAATACCGAGAGTAATCGAGCCAGTTTACACTGCTCAGTGGGCATCAACCTGGATAATGATGAGGCGGGAGAAACGCGACCGGAAACATTTCAAAAGAATGATATTTCCCCCTTTTGATGATGAAGAACCTCCCATTGACTGGCTAGAAAATTTGGAGGGCATAGAACCATTGGACTCAATACAGTTAGACCTCCATAAAGACAATGACAAATTCATAAATGATTGGTTCTATGACGACAAGCCATTGATAGATGATGAAGTCCTAGTAAATGGTGATTCCTACAGAACGTGGAATTTGGATGTGTTTCAAATGGCAAATTTATACAAATATGCCAAATCTATTCTTCCAAAAGATAATACTGGTAATAGCTCCCATCTTTTTGATAAAAATTCATTTTTTACTGCCAAAAGCTTGAATGTGGCTCTTCCTGGTGGTCCCAAGTTCGAGCCTCTCTACAAGAACAAGATAAATAACCCTGATCTCGAGGATTTTACCGAGTTCAATGCTATCGACAGAATTATCATCAGAATTCCAATAAGAACCGAATACAAAGTGGCGTTTCCTTACGTTTATAATTCGTTTGTCAAGCTGGTATACGTCAGCTGGTATCATACCCCGATCAACATTTTTATCGAAGACTTCAATCCTGAGGTCTCTGCCTTCCATTTCAAAACAAAGTACAATCCAATAATACCTCAAAAGCCTCCTAAAACTGCTGTAAATGAAGAGCCTGAAGATTTCGTTTTAAACGGCATTAAACCATTCATGTCCAATAATGACGACGAATCGCAGTCTCTCCCCCTCGAACCAAATGGCACAAAGGAGTCTCTCACTCTCTGGTGGGCACCTTATCCTTTTAATAAAAGAAGTGGTCGAATGATTCGAGCCCAGGATGCGGCATTTATAAAGAAATGGTACCAACAAAGACCAGTCAAAGGTAGTCCTATTAAGGTCAGGATATCTTATCAGAAACTTTTGAAGAATAACGTTCTTAACGAGCTTCATAATCCCACTTGTCAAATTCGTCAATCAAAAAACAAAAATGTCAATTTAATTAAAAGTCTAAGAGCAACTAGATACTTCCAACAAACGAACATTGATTGGGTAGAAGCAGGTTTACAAGTGTGTCGTCAGGGATTTAACATGTTGAACTTATTGATCCATAGGAAAGGTCTTACATATTTGCACTTGGACTACAATTTCAATTTAAAGCCAACAAAGACACTTACCACCAAAGAACGTAAGAAATCAAGGTTTGGGAATGCATTTCATTTAATCAGAGAAATCTTACGAGTTATAAAAATTATTGTTGACTCTCACGTCCAATATAGACTTGGAAATGTCGATGCGTTTCAATTGGCAGATGGAATCTATTACGTGTTGAATCACCTTGGCCAATTGACTGGGATTTACCGTTATAAATATAAGGTTATGCATCAAATCAGAGCGTGTAAGGATTTGAAACACGTTGTTTATGCTCGTTTTAATACAGTAATTGGAAAGGGACCAGGGTGTGGTTTCTGGCAGCCTGCTTGGAGAGTATGGGTATTCTTTTTAAGAGGTATCACTCCTTTACTAGAAAGATGGCTCGGAAATTTACTTGCCCGTCAATTTGAAGGCAGGAGAAGTAATGATACCGCGAAAACTATCACCAAGCAGAGAGTAGATTCCTACTATGATCTTGAATTACGAGCTCAAGTCATCCACGATATTTTAGATATGATTCCTGATGGCTTGAAACAAAATAAATCCAAAACGATTTTGCAGCATTTAAGTGAAGCCTGGAGATGTTGGAAAGCCAATATTGAATGGCATGTTCCTGGTTTACCTGAACCTATAGAGAAAATCATCAAGAGGTACATACAAGCTAAGGCTGATGGTTGGATATCAGTAGCTCATTACAATAGAGATAGAATTATGAAAGGTACAACTGTGGAAAAGACAGTGGCCAAGAAGAACTTGGGAAGATTGACCAGGTTATGGATCAAAAATGAACAAATGAGACAGTCCAACTTTGTCAAGGATGGTCCGTATATCTTACCCAATCAGGCTATCAGTATTTTCCAGACTATGGTAAATTGGCTCGAAAGTCGGAAATTTAGCCCTATTCCATTTCCACCTTTATCGTACAAACACGATACAAAATTGTTGGTTTTAGCCTTAGAAAATTTAAAAGAAAGCTATAATGCGAATGCTCGGTTAAATTCATCTCAAAGAGAGGAGCTAGCATTAATTGAACAGGCTTATGACAATCCTAATGAATGCCTCTCACGGATCAAGAAATTCTTATTGACACAGCGGATTTTCAAGGAAGTCGGATTGGAGATGATGGATTATTATGATTATTTGCTACCCACATACTCAATAGATCCACTTGAAAAAATTACCGACGCTTATTTGGACCAGTACTTATGGTACGAAGCTGATAAGAGAAAGCTTTTCCCTAATTGGGTAAAACCTAGTGATGACGAAATTCCTCCCTTACTAGTATACAAATGGTGTCAGGGTATCAATAATTTGAGCGATGTGTGGAATACATCTAATGGAGAGTGTAATGTTATGGTTGAGACGACTTTGGAAAAATTGACCGAAAATATCGACTTGACTCTTTTGAACCGGCTCTTACGACTTATTATAGATCCCAATATCGCTGATTATATCACATCCAAAAACAACGTCAACTTGTCATATAAAGACATGAATCATGTCAACCAGTTCGGTCTTATCCGAGGACTTCAGTTTGCATCTTTCGTGTACCAATTTTACGGGTTGGTTATTGATTTGTTACTTTTGGGACTAGATAGAGCTAGCGAATTGGCAGGTCCCCCTCAACAACCAAATACTTTTTTACAATTCAAAGACGTTGAGACCGAAACTTCGCACCCAATAAGATTATACTCGCGTTATATGGATAAAATCCATGTATTTTTTCGCTTCAGCAACGATGAGGCCAATTCGCTTATTCAGGATTACTTAAATGAAGATCCTGATCCTAATTATGAGAACATTGTTGGGTATAATAATCACCGCTGCTGGCCGAAGAACTCAAGAATGAGATTAATGAGACATGATGTCAATCTTGGAAGAGCAGTATTTTGGGAGCTTTCGGGACGCTTGCCTTCTACATTGACATCTATTGAATGGGAAAAAACGTATGCCTCAGTATACTCCGCTGATAATCCCAACTTATTATTCTCGATGTGCGGTTTCGAAGTGAGAATTCTTCCGAAAAGTAGATCCAATGATGATTCATCTTCAAATGAAGGTGTTTGGGATTTAATTGACCAAACAACCAAAGAAAGAACCGCCAAGGCATTTTTGATGGTTTCAGAAGAGGAAATCAATAAATTTAATAATCGTATCCGACAGATATTGATGTCATCTGGCTCAACTACTTTCACCAAGGTTGCTTCAAAGTGGAATACTGCTTTGATATCTTTATTCACATACTTTAGAGAAGCCATTGTTGGAACTCGGCCCTTATTGGACGTATTGGTGAAATGTGAAACCAAAATTCAAAATAGAGTCAAGATGGGTCTTAATTCTAAAATGCCAACCAGATTTCCTCCTGCTGTGTTCTACACTCCAAAGGAACTTGGAGGTCTTGGAATGCTCAGTGCTTCTCATATTTTGATTCCAGAATCTGATTTAAAATGGTCGAAGCAAACCGAAACTGGTATCACCCATTTTAGAGCTGGAATGACCCATCAAGAAGAAAAAATGATTCCAACTATCTTCAGATACATTGTTACTTGGGAAAATGAATTTTTGGATTCTCAAAGAGTTTGGGCTGAATATGCCATCAAAAGACAGCAAGCTTTGGAGCAAAATAGACGTCTCACCTTCGAAGACATGGAAAGTAACTGGGATCGAGGATTGCCCCGGATCAGTACCTTGTTTCAAAAAGATAGACATACTCTAGCTTATGATAAAGGACACAGGATCCGTAGAGAATTCAAAAAGTTTAATCTTACAAGATTCAATTCGTTCTGGTGGACAAGTTCCCATCACGATGGTAAATTATGGAACCTTAATGCCTACCGTACAGATGTTATCCAAGCTTTAGGTGGCATTGAAACTATATTAGAACATACATTATTCAAAGGGACAGGATTCGACTCGTGGGAAGGGTTGTTTTGGGAAAAGGCCTCTGGTTTTGAGGATTCATTGAAGTTTAAGAAATTGACTAATGCCCAAAGATCTGGTTTAAGTCAAATTCCAAATAGAAGGTTCACATTATGGTGGTCTCCGACGATCAATAGGGCAAATGTCTATGTGGGTTTTTTGGTTCAATTGGATTTAACTGGTATTTTCTTGCATGGTAAGATCCCAACGCTCAAGATTTCGTTAATTCAAATATTTAGAGCCCATCTCTGGCAAAAGATTCATGAGAGCGTTGTGCAAGATATTTGTCAAGTCTTGGATAAAGAACTGGAAGTTTTACAGATCAATAGCGTTGAAAAACAGGCAATCCACCCTAGAAAATCCTACAAAATGAACTCTTCAACGGCTGATATAGTATTAATCAGCAACTATAAATGGAAGGTGTCACGACCATCGCTCTTATTCGATAAAGATGATAAAATGGAGATATCATCCAATAAATTCTGGATTGATATTCAACTCAGATACGGTGACTATGATTCTCATGATATATCAAGGTATGCTAGATCCAAGTTCCTTGACTACACCACCGATAACACTAGCTCGTACCCTTCTCCAACTGGTATAATTATCGCAATTGATTTGGCTTACAACATGTACGAGGTTTACGGTAATTGGTTGCCAGGTTTGAAACAACTTGTCCAAAATGCTATGAAAGAAATCATGAAATCAAACCCAGCCATTAATGTTCTTCGAGAAAGACTTCGTAAGGGACTTCAATTGTATCAATCCCAGCCACAAGAAGCATTGTTGAATTCCAATAACTATGCTGAATTGTTTAATAACGATAATCAATTGTTTGTGGATGATACCAATGTTTACAGAGTAACAGTCCACAAGACATTTGAGGGAAATATGACTACCAAGCCAATTAATGGTGCAGTATTTATGTTAAATCCTAAAAGTGGTCAACTATTTTTGAAGATTATTCACACTTCAGTTTGGGCAGGACAAAAGAGACTTGGACAATTGGCTAAATGGAAAACTGCAGAAGAAGTTTCTGCTTTAATCCGTTCGTTACCTAAAGAAGAACAGCCAAAACAATTAATTGTCACGAGAAAAGGTGTATTAGATCCTTTGGAAGTTCATATGTTGGATTTCCCAAACATTTCAATTAGATCTTCAGAATTACATCTTCCCTTTGCATCTGCTTTAAAAATTGATAAATTGGCTGATGTTGTATTGAAGGCGAACGAACCACAAATGGTATTGTTCAATATTTATGATGATTGGCTCAAAAGTGTTTCGGCTTACACGGCATTCTCTAGAATTATATTGCTTTTGAGAGCCATGGGAATAAGCCAGGAACGGACGAACATGATCATCTATCCTGATGCAAGTGCCACTACTCAAGCTCATCACATTTGGCCATCTTTTTCAGACGAGCAGTGGATTGATGTGGAGTCACAGCTAAGAGATTTGATTCTTAATGATTATGCAAAGAAATTCAATGTTAATATCCAATCATTAACTCAGTCTGAAATACGAGACTTAATATTGGGTCAAGATATCCGTGCACCATCTGCCAAAAGACAAGAAGAAGCTGTAATTGAGGCTCAAAGTAACGATCAACAACAGAACAAAGAACTTACTGCCTTGAAAACAACGACTACAAATGTTCACGGTGAACAAATCGTTACTGTTACAAGTGCGAACTATGAGCAGCTGACCTTCTCTTCCAAAAATGAGTGGAGAAACCGTGCAATTGCATCAAGTAACTTGCATTTGAGAACCAAGAACGTATATGTCTCTTCCAATGATTCGGAGTCTGATGGTTCTTTGACCTATATTCTTCCCAAGAATTTGTTGAAGAAATTTGTTCAAATTTCTGATTTAAGGGTACAAACTGGTGCCTTAATATATGGAAAATCACCAGATGATAATTCAGAAATCAAAGAAATTTTGTGCATTGCTTTGGTTCCACAACTAGGGAACAACAATTATGTCCAGCTTCCAAATGTGTTACCTGAAAATAATGGGCCTCTTAGAGACTTAGAGCTCTTGGGATGGATACATACCCAATCTCATGATTCACAATATTTGTCAGCAAATGATATAACCACTCAATCGAAGCTATTCAACGAGTTTCAAGAAAACTTCATAACGTTAACAGTATCGTTCACCCCTGGTTCTGTTTCATTGGCAGCTTTCACCCTCAATGAAAATGGATATAACTGGGGTAAAACTAATGAAGATTTAGCTTCACTTGCACCGAAGGGATACAGTATTCTGTTTGGAACTAAAAATCAAATGATATTATCTGATAGGATTTCAGGTAACTTTATGGTGCCTGATGATAATCTTTGGAATTATTTCTTCATTGGATCCGTTTGGAATGCTAACGATGAATATGATTTGAAACTAGACATTCCTTTGGGATTTTATGCTGATTTGCATCGTCCAATTCATTTTAATGCTTTCTACGAAATTGAAGGAAATGATCAAGAGGCAGACATGGAGGATGTTTTTGCATAATCGAGGAACAGAAACAAAAAATATCTCATTAATTTACTGGGGTTGGTTATATATTCTACCTATATAATTTAGTATCGTCGTCACCAGTGTCTCACAGAAATGATATGGTCTTCAATCGCGAGTAATAACTTTCTCAATTCATTTCGTGATACATTCTCTTTCAATAATAGCAACTCAAGCGGACTCTTTCCGTTCATGTACTTCAATAATTTATAAAATGTTCCAATCAATTCATTAGATAATCCACACTCCTCGAAAATAATCTTATTGATCCAGCGTCTCTCAAGCGTGGTTGCTCTTCCAGGATCTAAAATAATTGTTGTATCATCATCTTCTAGATTAACGTTGTATCCTGAGTTAACTGCTTTTAATATTTCTTTCATTTTATCAATCTCTTGGTCGACATCTTTCTCGTTATCTAGAGCTTTCGCTTGATTTGAGCTGCTCTCAACATCCTTTGAAGTATTATCTGTACCTCCAACAGTAGCGGATTTAGGAATACTGGATCTCTTTTTTGAAGAGTTTTCATTTTCCAAATCTTCCTCCACTTTGATCTTGACTTTTCTCGATATTTTCAACCAAATAAATGTCTGAAGTTGAGTGACATAACCATAGCGAATCAACCAGCCTAATGCCTCCAAATAGATATCTCTATGATCTTTCGAGGGAATTATTGATGAGAATTGTTGAGGCTTTCTTGCTTTAGGGGAGAGTAGTTTTAAAAAATTTGGCAACGAGGGAATCGTTGGAAATGCTCTTCTGAATCTCTTAATGTCATTAAATAAATTGATTGATATTGGAGCCATTGGGGATATTATATAGGTAAACCTCGAACTTAAAGGTTGGATAACTCTTGCTCTTCTCCAGTAGATTAAATGAAATGCGAACGACTTGATTTGCATCTTGTCCAAGTTAATGTTTCTTGATGATAACTTTAATAAAGATTCTGTGGGTTTTATCATTCTTATAAATTTAGCAAGAGTACTGTTAGGTTCGGTTTTGATATCTTTTATAATAGACTCAGGATCGTCCAAAAGTAGCAATGCGAAATAGATTAGGTCATCAGATGAATTGGAACTGTCATCTTGATCGAGCCCAGTTAAATAATTTGTATCAATTTGTGGTGATTTACTATAGCGAGTAGTTTCACCAACACTAATTAATCCTGAATTTTCCAACAAGCTTACTGTAGATGATAGGTGTGACCCGGGAATATAAGGAACCGAAACTTCTGGTAAGGTATGAAATTCTGTTTTGATCGGTATCTGAAATGATCTCAATTTATTATTTATTGATAAGTTGGCGATTTTTGATTGAGAAATTGATTGATAACAGTCACAGATTAATTTGCATAGAGAAGAATTTTGGATTAAATATTCTGTTAGTCCCACCGATCCTTTAAACTGCTCTTTAAGATTGAATATCAGCCTTACTTGAGAAGATATGAATTCGTTTTTCAGTTGTTCGTATCTCAAGACCAACGACAATCGCGAAATCACGTAATGAAACATTTCATCTATTCTATAATTACTTTCGATCACAGGGGGGTTCATAACAAAGACCAAGTGGAACATGTTCATTGTAGAAGATACAGGTGCATTAGCACTTATACCATCTTGAGATACTGGTTTTTCGTCTTTGTTCGATTCAGTGCCCGAGTTCAAATCGACTTTTTCTGATTTTTCATTCTCCGCCATATCTTTATTACTTTTTTTCTTATCACCATGTTTTAGTCTCCAGTTTCCATTATCATACTTATGAATTGGCAACCCTAAAAATATTTTATTGTCTATCATTATTTCAAACCTAGAATTACACATACTTTTGGGAGGTGCTAACATTTCGCTCAAATAAGTGGGTTCAATGCCAAAAATAGAATTATCGCCACCTGTCGCCTCCTTTCTCTTCACTTCCTCCTCGGCTTCTGTGGTATAGTTTTTATCGCCAACTTGGCTTCTCCGAGTCAATTCCTGTTCGTCAAGGAACAGTAATAAGTCTTTCTTTGTTCCCATATAGAAATCTAAGTGATGAGAATCCCACTCATTCGATCGAAATTTGGTAATTCGGTTTGATTTCAGCTTCGAAGATAATGACGATGCAGATGTCGGTGAGTCTGTAGATCGTACCCTGCTGAATTCTTTGATATCGCGTATCTTCTGGTCTTGAACTTCGTCCTCCTCCTCTTCGTCCTCGTCTTCTTCGGACGACAGATCGATGTCATCTTCATTCAGCAAGTTTTTGGGATAGTTGAAAACCAAATGAGGCCCACTATGTGTAGAGATGATCAAAAGTATCCCCAACAAGCTCGGGTTGGGTAAATTGAAACTCATCGTTAATAGATATCCACTGATTCTGATAACTCAAATACACTAAGATTTTTTTCATACAGGAATTCGCGGGGGATATTTTCTATAGGTAAAAAGGCTACAAATTGACCCATACTGTCAAATCTGATTGACATTCATATATTATCGATTATATCAAAATAAGTTAAATAATGTGAAAGCACCATCTACATCTTGTGCTTGATTTCTCTTCTGCTCAAACTAACGAATCTTTGTTGAGGAACACCTTCAACCCACTTGTTCAAACCTTTGATAATTTCTCTAGTACTGGCAGCATTGATCAATTGATCCCTGTTGGCCTTTAATAATTGCTTGTTCTCCAAGATGGATGGTTCGTGTAAGTTGGAAAATGCAGCAACCAACTTGTCGTGAACGTGTTTGTTAAATTCTTCGGTAGTCTTGAATTGGCCATCGAAAGATTCGTTAATGAATCCTAATTGTTTCAATTCGTGACCTGGGATAGGCTTGGCTAACAATAAGGCCTCAGAGGCCTTGGACCAACCTAATCTGGCGTATAAAGTGGCGGAAGCGGCACCTTCAGCTACCAATCCTAAATTGGCAAAAGGAGCCAAAAGGTAGAAAGAAGCTTCTTCTTTAACGTAGATCAAATCGCACAAAGACAACAAAGCAGCACTCAACCCAATTACTGGTCCATTGACAGCAGCTGCCAAGATCTTGGTGTGATTGTGGAACAAATCAGCGAGGTAGATGTTTCTGGAAACGAAGTGATTCAACCAATATTCTCTAGAGAAAAGGTCAGCAGCATCAACTTGAGAAACACCTTTATCCGCGATATTAGCACCAGCAGAGAAATAACGGCCAGTACTTTGAATCAAAGTCAAAATAGTACCTTCTTCTCTATCAGCTTCTTCAATATACTTGGCCAATTGCAAATATTGAGGACCATTTAAAGCATTAAGCTTTTCGGGTTGGTTAAAGGTAATAATAGCCACACGGTCTCTGACTTCATAAGTGATAGCGTCACCAACGTCTTGAACTAATCCCATCTTTGTATATTGTTTGATTAAAGTGTAGATACCAATCAATAATAGTTGTAATCTGGGGAATCGCGCATTATATATTAATTTTTCAGCTGAAAGTGGGGTGCATGTGAAGCTCGGTTGTAACTTATTCCAGTTGGAGAAAGACTCCGGTGGTGTCAATGGTACCTAAGCAATTACAAACCAAGTTTTCCACCTTTTTGTCGTTCGTTAACTTCAATCAAGTTGATGGTAAAGAACGAAAATTCTCCAAAACCTGAGCTAGTGTAATAATGTGTCATTCCTACAACAATTTGAGACACTACAGACTATAATGCAAAAGTTACCAACCAAAATACGAATAAGTTAGTGCTGAGTGGATTGTGGCTGTTGTTTTATGGCGCTTCGGTTGAAGTACCCATGTGGTTGTGCACATAAGTTTGCGGAGCTTTGATCTACGCAATATTATCCCACGGATGTATTCCTCATCAGCCAGAAAAGAGGAGTAGGATCGTTTTGATCGTCATTTTCAGACATTAACGACCATTTCCATTTACAAAACTTCTGTTGGTACGAATCGAAATTTGGAGCTGGACTTTAGCAAAAGAATTCCATGATTTCCTTTCGGTTCCTAATTAGTAAATCTACACTTCTCGTAATGCTCTGCAATTTCGAAAAAGAAGAATTTTTTCCCAAATTTCAAAAAAACGAAAATCAATTTGAATAGATAAGGAGAGCCCACATTCCAAAGACTTAATCATAAAATAAGGAAGATTGTTGTTTTGAATGTGCTGCAGTACATTAATGAGTGACACAGTAAATTAGTTCAGATTAGCCCTTACCAATTCCCGTTTGGGTCGCGAATCCTGTACATAACCTAGGTCCACTGTATGGAATAACCAACCTACCAGCACTGTTTACTCCTTAGCTAGTTAAACATGATGATCAAAGCGATTGTTCCAGTTCTGGCCCGCCAGCCTCCTAAAGGAATAGAAAGGACACCCTTAGAATTAGAATCCTTTGATCAAAACCGACTCGAAGACGTTACTTGGATTGCCAGTAGTGTTGGATTTCCCGTCTTTTCAGCAAACGAAGAAGAGAATGAGTTCTACGTTTTGTTTAAAGATTTAGCAACAGTATGGGGCTATCCATCCTCCTACCAACTTATAACCAAGTTGATCAAGAGAACGGGAATCACTAAAGCGGAATTAGTACAGGTCACAAACTCTGAATTGAATGGATTATTGTTAAAAAATGGCCTTATAAAGAAGAAAGAATTGCATTTGAAATTGTTTTATACTAAGCTTTCAATAATTTACTCAGTTGTTGGAAACAAGGAAGTGTTTTTCAGTGATGAAGGTGAAAATGGACGATTTTCCAAAGCTTCGGAAGGTGCAACACCTATTGAAACTAGTATATCAGATAAAATGGACACCGAAGCCGCAGAAGAGAACAAATCAAATCGGGATGATGATGAAGATTACGAGATTGTCAAAAAAACAACACCCAAATCTAACGACGAAAAAATAACAATCGGCCAAGTATTTCCTCATTACTTGGACTCAAACGTTGAATTGAGTCACGGCTTTTTCAATACTTTGACTAGTATTGCGAAGTTGAACTATTATAAATCTAATAACAATGCTTATAAGTTCTTGCCAAACAACAAGTTAACTTTTGCCGAACGTGAAATGATTTTCAGAGAAAATGACTTTTCCAATATACGACTTAATCACCCAAAGTCCGACCAAAAAGACAATCGCAAAAATTTCGGAAAATCCAAGAGAAACTCATCAAATGCTGATCCAAATAATATTGATTTGACTGAATCGGTTGTTCCTGGCCAGGGCCATATTGAAGAGTTCAACATAAATCATTTATGTAAAGTTCCTAGTTATTACTTCACCAATAATCAGCAGGTATCAAGGCCAAGTTCAAAATTTAATTATGTCTTGAACGAAAACTCCAACTCATCGTACTTATTCAATGAAAATGTTAAATTACCAAATGATACTCGAAAATTACTCTTTAAGAATGAAGTTGATAATAATAACCATTTTAAATACTATTACACAAAGAGTTATAGAGGTCCCGGAAGTGGAAATTACAAAGATGCCTCGGTTATGAATAGAATAAATCGAATTCAGACTACTACAGATTCTATTGCGAATGGCCATAAGATCTTAAAACACTATCAGAAGCCACAGTTTAGACTCAACCAAAATATGAAGGGTTTGATCCATGATAAGTTCAACAAAAAATTGGTTGATCGAATTCTTTCGAGACAGAGGAAATATACGGAAGACTACTTGAATTTAGAAATGTTACACAGCAACGCCCAATTCAATTTATTGGTAAATACCTACAGGGAAATATCTGGAGATACGTGGAACAATTACTATAGATTCAAATTGACTGATTTCGAGCACTTAGGTGCGCTCCAAAGGGAGCAAAAAGAAATTGAAGCACGTCAACAATACGTCAAGAATTATCAGGAATGGCAAAAGAATGAATCAGAGAGACAAGAAAAGATCAGGTTGAAATCTGAAAGACAACAGCAAAGGAATGATAGAATACAGATGAAAAATTCACAAAAGCAACGTGAAATTGAAGAAAGGAGACGGAGAGAGCAGTTAGAAGCTTCATTTAACGATCCATTCGGAAACAATGAGGATGACTTTCTCAAAGACCCCGACGAAGACAATGATTCCAATGATGTTGAATCCGAACAATCGGAAGATGATAGCGATTTGCTTGTCTCAATCCCACCTCCAGCTCCTATCGAAACCCCACAACTAGACATCCAAAGCAAATTCACGTTGCCCTTGTTTTACCCTGAAATAACAAAACTGATACCACTAGAGTTGAGAGGTTATGTGCCAAATGATAATGGTGAGGTGCCATCGATCAAAAAAGTGATTCGCTACACTACTACATACCCTGACGCTAATAATCCAGAAGTTTTGAATAGAGTTGAAGTAATCAAATTACCCAATTCTAATTCAGTAGGTTGGGATAATTTACGGAAATACAAAGAGAGCATTTAGCTCTAGACATTGATTAAATAAATATTTTCACATTAAAAGTACGTAAATCTGCAAACCGTATCGCCCGCCAGCAGGCGCAGAGAGCTATCCATCTTTGTAAATTTCAAAATCCGTACTATTTTTTGATTGAACATTCATGAAATTATTGAGGTTTTTCAGAACAAACTTCTGGTTGATTTCATTTTGGATGCTGATCTCCCTTGAGGATGGCGATGTAAAGGGTGTTCCCAGTGAAGAGGGACTGGGACAGGATTTTGGATCTGGTTTCTGAATACTTGTCAAATTATCAAAAGTCAACTTTTTTGGTCGTATTCTCTTTGCACCTTCACTTAATTCTTTGATAAGTCTTTTTCCAGTTTTATTATTGATTAATTCCATATGAGTTGCATAATCAATGTTGTCACTTGAGATATCTTTCTTTGTTATAAATGGATTCAATAGAGCATTTGGCTTGAACTCAGGCTCATATGTTTCTGGATGAGACGACAAGAAGGGGTTTTCAAGCTTCTGTTTATTGAAAGAATATTTTTCCGTGCAATATGGATAATTCTCCACAATTAAATCCTGATCCTTATCTCCGATAAATTCCTTAATTTTTTGCTCTGTAATAATACGCTTTTCTGGAGTTTTTGGAATGTTTGATTCCGCTATATCCTCATCAACCTCAATTTCCTCTTTATACAGCTCTTTCTTTCGATCTAATAATTTAATTGACGGTAAGAGACTTCTTCCACTTTGCACTCTTTGGGTCTTTGTTTTGCCTCTCATAGTCTTCATGGGAGATACTGCGAGTACGCTTTCTCTGAGCTCATTTTTACCAGCATCGTTTGGCTTTTGAGGTGTAATGTCAGGGGAAAGCAAACAATGCTCAAACCGTTTTTGCCTTTTCTTGTTTGATTCACTAAACTTGGTAGATACATCTGAAACAGTACGCTTGTGTACAAGAGTACAAGAGCCTCCTTTATCATCCCCAGATGGAGTATTTGGCTCATTATAGACCTCTTTTGGCATTCTCCTAGTACCAGCTTTGCTCTTGGTCCGATACTTTTGTTTAAGTTACCTACAATCACCATCACTAGGGGCAATTGACTATATGCAGTATATCAAATAAGTCAATTCGAGATTACATAAGTTGCATTAATAAAACAATCTCAAGCAAATCTGAAACAGTAGGTGTAACTCTCGCGACCAAGGAATGGTAGTAGTGGTAGTAGCTGTATACCAGCGGGTGTTTTACGTACATGCAAATTTTCAGTTGGTACAGTGGTAAACTGTTCCAGGTGGAAATGTGCAGGTTTAGCCGGTAAACTACAGAAACGCGAGTTGGCATGTAATTTAAAAAAAGAAAATCGAGATCAAAATAGTCGATTTGATTCCTTTTACCTATTAGTGTTTGATATTGAAGATGTCGTTTGCTGATAGCTTCTGGACTCTGGACTATGAACTGGGATTCAAGGTACTCTTTGACCAGATCAAACAAGGGGTGAATGAAAACGATGATTTCATCCAACTTTTTTCAAAACGTATGGAACTGGAATTGATGTATGGTACTCAATTAGATTCCATTGAAAAATCTGTTACCAAGAGTAGCTCTAAGCGTCAAGCCAATGATGATTATGTATCTTCAATTAAAAATGCATATCAAAAGATCAATGAAAACTTTACGAGACAAGGTGAATATCATATACAAGTTGCATCCAATATCAAAACCATGGTATTGGAACCTTTTGCTAAGTGGTGTAAAGAACATCGCCAAAGAGTCGAGTACTCTGAATCAGTCATCCACGAAAAGAACAAACTGTTCAAAGCACACAAAGCAACCTTGGATAAATTACAGAAAAGATACTTCAACAAATGTCGGATGTTGGAAGAATTCAAATCGCATTATACGGAAGATGAATTAAGTCAAGAATTGAAAGACGTTGAATTAAGCGAGTCTGTTGAAGCTAAGGATATGAAGGAATCTTCAGAGCCAATCGAAGCAGATGACCAAGACGACACTACTTACAGCATAGGAAATGCTGTTTATGATCACAGGGCCCTCAAGGCTCTTCTCACAGATATATTAAGCAATATTGAGCTTATATCTCATAAGGTACCAATTTTGGGGACCTATCACAATGTATCGACCGGAAGTGCAATCACCCAGTGGTTATTAGATAACATGCCGGAATTCAATAGAAATATCGTCAAAGCAGAATCCTTCGCTCAAGATTTAATTAATAATGGATTCATACGTTTAATTGGTTCGATGAGTGGTGGTAAAAACTTCATCAATTCTTCTCAGTTCTTTTATCAATGGAAACCTGTTGTATTTGAAATCACAAAGTTCACTGGTCGTCCTGGTGATGATGATAGCAATTTGAGTAGACATCCATCAGTGACTTCGGGTGCAACTAACCAGTTCCAAGATTATCTCGAAGATATGAAACAAGCCATGGGCGTTAATTCGGTTGATTTCAACGATAAATCACAATTATCCAAATTGATCACTGAAGTGAATCAATTGGATTCCCAATACTATAAGCAAACGGTGGAATTGGATAATGTAAGATGCGAATTTGAAGAGCTTATAATGGACCATTTGACATTTATGCAAAAATGTGAATTGGATAGATTGAAGGCTATTAAAAAGGTTACTTTTGATTTCTTATCAAGCTTTTCGAGTAAAATTGCCTCAATGAAACAAATGTGTGATGAATTATTAGTTTTGGAAGAAACAATTAATCCAATCAATGACTTGAAGTTTTTAATCGAAAATTATTCAACAGGAAAGTTCAAACCTCATGTGGTCTTATACGACAACTATTATAATTCGAATATTAAGCAAACATTTGGTGTTGATTTAAATGTGAAATCAAGATTGGATAGAAAAGTTGTTCCAATATTAGTTCAATGTATTCTCTCTCATCTTGATAAGGTGTATCCAGATATTGTAAACGATGAGGAAAGAATCAATTTGTGGACTCAACCAATCCATTTGACCAGTGTTCATAGTTTGAGATTTCAATTGAATGATGTTAGTGATGCATCGATGATTAATGAAATCCTTTCCAAAGCACATCCAATTGTGGTTACCAACTTGTTGAAATTATATTTCATGGAACTCCCAGATTCTATTGTTCCTTATAACTATTATGATTTGATCAAATCATTGTATTCGAACTACCCAGTCAATGATGACTCAAAGACTCATGCTAGAGTAAATGGGCTACAAAATGTTTTGATTGATTTACCTAAAAGCAATCTTGCTACTTTGGATGCTATCTTGACACATTTAAATCGGTTGGTGCAAATCATTGGCTCAAAAAATACTGATTTGGCAACTAGCTTTCGTAAGAAATTGGCAAAAGAATTCGGTAATTTGGTTTTAAGACCTAGATTAGACTCGTCAAACCTGGATTATTCTAGAAGTGTTCATAACGACAAACATCAATTCAATTTCATTAATGATCTTTTTGAACATAAGGAAACTATTTTTAAAGAATTGAGGAGAGCTAACTCTACGAGACAACCTTCAGGGAAAGGAGTATCCAGTAGAGAGAATTCAATCAAAAATAATGTTGCAACTCAAAACTCAAAGTCCAGACTAGAGTCAAAATTACAAAGAGCTGTGCATAGAAGCAAGAAGCAAGAAACGGAGAACAGTCAGATCAATGACACTACACCGCCAACTGATCAATTTGGTGGCCAAATTGAAGAAAATGAACCAAATCACGAAGATGAGCAGGATTTACCGTCTACACCTCCTCCAAAAACTCCCAAAAAACTGGAACCTAATTCTTTGAAAAGATCAACATCTCCTAACAAAAAGAAGTTGAATTCAATTTTAGCAGAAGACAAAAAATCCAATAAAATAGTAGTCTCCTCAAGGCCAACTAGGAAAGATATTATTTATGATAAGTCGGCCAGTGATTCACCTGCCAACTCGGATTTTGCTCAACCGAAATTTATACCAACTTTGGGAAGAAAAACTTCAGTTAAGGATTTGGCTACAAAGTTCGAGTCCCCTGCTCCAGAATCTCCCACTAGTGAAAGGTCAATTTCTCCTAATAAGAGGGACAGAAAGATTAAAAATGGAGTGATTGTCGTTGATTAGTTTTGAATAAACATATATTTGCAATATTATATATGTAATTGTATAAGTAATTTGCACAGCTCATTTTAATCCGTCGATCCTAAAGTAGTTTGGAGTGCTTGTTACGTCTCAGACGATAGATTAAAACTCCTGAAACAGCTACTATTATATATAATGGAAGAAGTAACCACTTAGTTATTGCATCCATTATGATGGAAGTCTTCGACGCAGTCTGTGATGACTTTTCGTACTGATAAGCGATTTCTTTGTGGTTCGACATAAGTAGGTCAACTTTTGTGGTTAATCCATCTAAGCTGTACTGTTGCTCTCTTACCTCTCCGATAACTTTTTCATTAAGTTTAGAAATAGCACTTAACATTTGGGAATATTGCTGGCCAATAGAAGATTTGAAATCATCGAATGATTTTTGTAAAGCCTCTGTCTTTTGATTTTGAATTGCTTGCGCGTTCCTGAGTTCTTCAACTTGAGAAATTATACCCTTGGAGTCGTAGTCTGTGGCTTTTTCCATGCTGTTCATAATATCAACCAATTTTTCGATTTTTTGGGAAATAATTTTCAACTCTGAGTCAATATTATTCTGGGGATCAAGCAGGTTCAATTCCTCTTTGATTTTACGTTCGATTTCATTTCTATGATTTTGAGTTCTAGCCATGAGTGACTCCCTGATTTGACGGGGATTGACATATGGTTCTGGTGTATGTTCAGAATTTTGAACAAGTGTTGTATAGTGGATTTGAACCTGTTCGTTCGACATTATTCCATGATCATCGACTGCGTCTTCAGTTAAGGTGTTCCAAACTTTCAATGCGAGAACTTCATATTTTTCAGTTGAAGCAGGATTGACACTGGAGCTGATTCCGAATTTAAAGTCGCTCATATCTGAAGGGATGGAAATTTTGTCGGTCTTGAAGCAAACATTATTATCAACTTGAACTTTAAACCAATTTTTAGACTTGGAGTAAGATATTCTTATTGTGAAAGGGACTTGAGAGCCCAAATAGTTGAAAGCACAATTACCCACTGAGCTGCTAAGATCGTTTTCAACATATTGGGTACCGTCATTGTTGAAAATCTTTAACCCAGGCGCGTCTTTATTATTTATCAAGAACTGAAAACCATCGAATTTAGCAGGTCCACCAAAGTTATTTAAATTGTACTCCATCATTGAGTCAACATCCGAAGGATTGATGAGCCATAAAGCTAATCCATTCAGGTCAGAAAATTGTGAATCTTGGGAGCCAGAACCAGTTGAACGGAACATCAACTCAATCGTCCATTCCAGCACTGTATTTTCTAAACCTGGAATTGACCAAACAGATCCCGATGGCTGACTAAGTAATAACCTACCAATATCATATACCAAATTACCAGAGACTTTCCAGTTCAACTGTAGATCTTCAATACCATTAATGTGTAATAAGTTTGGTAATGACAAGTGACCAGCTTCTTGAGTACCAATTGATTCAACGTGTTGCTTCTTTCCAACTAAATCGGGAATCAAAGCAACACAAGTGGCTAGACACACAAGAACCAACTGAAGTATCCTTTGATAAATCTTCATTGTGTTGGCAAAAACTCGAGTTGAAATCAGAATAATTTATTCTTCTCGATCTGGGAAGATTTTTCAACAATATACAGGAAATACATAATTGCAGATCAGATATAAGGTACAAACTTCTATACATTATGCACTTCTATACAAAATGAGAATATTTGAGAAAAAAGAGTCGTAATTATGCCGTCAAACCTCGTCAGAAAGATGTTGTTCGTTAATCAAGCAATGCTTGCACACAAGGCAGCACCAACACCACTACCATCCTTGGCAAGTTTCAAATAAATCTTCTTGTTATCACCCTTCAACGGGTCAATTAATGCTATTGCCTCCATAATTCTAGATTGGAAGCCAGGGTAAAATTCGAAGATAGAGCCATCACAACCCACTTCAAAATCACATTCATCATCTTTATATTGATCTTTGACACGTGCAATAATAGATGCCAAAGGAACGGCTGAAAGATAGGCAGCCCTCAAAGAAACTGTTTGGGTGATTTTTTGAATAGCGTATCTTTCTTCTGTGGTGGTTGGTAATCTCAAATGATTTTCCAACACTAACTGGGACATTTTCAAATCAGTAGAATCATCAATTTGTAAATAGGACAACACCTCTGATTTTAATTGCCATGCTTCGGATAATCTATGTGGAAGTGAGCCACCTCTTGACTTGTATAATTCTTGGAACAACAATCCACGCTCGAATAAATCGATTAAAATCACCCGTAAAATTTCTCCTAAAAACATTCCACTAATCCTTTTCTCGAACAAGTGGTAACCCTTGTTAGCAGTCTCACCATCAACAATTTCATCATACTTAGTTGATGGTAAAACCTCTAATTGATTGTCGAATGAACCCCATTCTGTGTTAATGACAACTCCAGTAGCCCCTTCAGGAACATCAGAAGCTTTCAACTTCTTAATTCTATCTAAACTCTCTAGATATGCTCCATTAGTACCAGTTCCAAAAATTGCACCAACAACTGTTCTTGCATGAGTCTTAGCAACATCATTAGAATAAGCTCTAGATAATAATGTACCCACGGTATCATTAGCCAAAGCCACCACTTGGACTTTGACGTTAAGAGCGTCAATGTGTTTTTGCAACATCGCCACTATGTCTTCACCAACGCAATCGGGTAAGTCAAAACCTTTAGTCCACCGAATCAAAGTTCCTTTATTCAAAGCTGTTTGATCAACGGGAAATGAAAAGGTGAAGCCCAAACGCAAACTTTCGTTCGAATCGTACTCCTTGTGGTGTTCATCAAAGAAGCTTTTCACTTTACTAGCCAAGTAAGAGAATAAACTATCTCCAGACGAATTTTGCATTAAATCAACTGGAATTTTATACTTGGATTGCTTCAAATCGTAGGTATGATTTCCATTTAAAAAAGTTGAACAAACCCTGAAGTTCGTACCACCCAAGTCTGCAGCCAAGAATAATCCTTTTTCTTTACCCGTTGGAACGCTGGTTACAAAAGTAGGAATCATAGGCATATGTTCCCTTGAAGAGGCAGTGCTTGCTAAACCATTATCCAAAGACTTGGTGAAGTGATTCGATGCTTTGACCAAAAATTCCTTTCCAATTGAGAACTCTTGTACAATCTCATCAATTGCAGCTTGTAGTTCGCTATTCATTGTTATTGTTCTATTATTATAACTGTTTCAAAAATTTAATATCGAGAATTAACCGAATTTATATAGTTATGATTTTTGGTGGGGTTCGGAGCGCTATGATCCTTTGACCACTATTTTGCTATGCATAAACACGTGATCTTGAAATAATAAAGGTGACCCCACAATTCATTCCTACCACAAATGTCACTATGCAGAAAGAACTTCTAACTAGTGGAGAAGTGGCCACAAAAAATACTTTGATCAGAATCTGTTATTATTACACCGGGTTGAGCTAAGTGGTGCAGAAAAAAGTGGAGTATCTTACACTTTCTCAATAGGGAGTTTTCGCTGACTTGCCAGATCAGCACAAGGCTCTTAATCTCGACACAAAGCTTAGATAGTTGACAAAGATTGTTGTGTTCTGCTTACAATTATAACTCCCACATTTGTATTTCGCTAATCCAAACTACTTAGACAGGAGCAATTACCCGTAACGGTTATGTTCTAGGCTTTAGATTGTAAGGGTAGAATAGTGTTCAAGTCTTCAAATCAATCAGCTCTTTTTCCAGTGACTTCGAAGAATTACAGGTCAGAAGACCATTGGTGACTAGTGCGTGTACTAACCACATTGGGTGTAGATGAGCATCACCAGGTCAGGGAAGAGCTTTCAAACTAGGTCATATGAGTGCATATGCAGCTTTGAAGAAAGGTAGTTCAATTGCTTCAGTAATTCCTGAGAAATGCAACCAAGAAACAGATGAAGCGTTGATACAATACGAGCGGAACTCATCTGACGAAGAGAATGATCAACTGGACTACGATTACAACTACTCCGTGGAACAAATTTTGGTTACAAAAGAAGAAGAAATATTCT
Organism: Suhomyces bribrorum; assembly: GCA_030561385.1. NCBI lineage: Eukaryota > Fungi > Ascomycota > Pichiomycetes > Serinales > Debaryomycetaceae > Suhomyces > Suhomyces bribrorum. The sequence goes on along the minus strand of JAKTXG010000048.1, from coordinate 39,805 downwards.
CGGAGTCAGATGAATATGTCAATCATATTTTCAATGACACTATTCCTCCATTACTTCCTATAAAAACTTCAAATTTTATACCGTCAGATGATAACCTTGTCGTGAATCACTCACATATCCAAATCGGATTAAGAAGAGGTGAGTTCCTAGTGTTACATGGACAAACAATTTTAACTATCTTGAAAGGGGAAATCAAATTAAACAACCATCATCTACTTTCTGATGCTACGAAATCATACAATATTTTAGCACCGGACTCACAATCACTTCCAATAATTTCAAGTTTCTACAATCCTGAAATTCCGAATAATATTCAAACAGCTCACTTCGGCAACGATATCATATCGGTTTTAAAATTAGAATCTTTAAAATCGGGATTGGAAAAAATAGGTGATTATATGGTACCATTTAAATCTCTTTTTTCAATCCAGCTGGCATTGGAAAGTTCTTTTTCAGAGCCCACTTCGTTTCGAATCATTCTAGAAGAAAAACCAGACATAGAAGGACTTAATTTGGATCCCACATGGTCTGAATGTATTGAGGAACTTGTTAATTTGACTCAAAGTAGCATTGAACCTCAAGTTATTATGGTTATCGGAAATAAAAATACTGGAAAATCAACGTTTTCAAAATCGCTCTTGAATGATATGGTGTTGAGAAGCTCTAAATGTATTTCATATTTGGACCTTGATCCAGGACAGACTGAATTTTCTGTACCCTATACTTTATCTTTGACAGAAGTTAATGATCCCAACTGGGGACTTTGTATTCCTAATTACAATCAGAAATCAGAAACTTCGAGTAAAATTTCGCATTTTTTTGGATTCACTTCTCCAATACACCTGCCAGACAGGTATATAGAACTACTGAAAAGCTTACTACACTCATATCAAAGTACTCAGAGGTCTAAGGGAAATCATCTTATTATCAATACGCCTGGGTGGATTAAGGGATACGGAAAAGAAGTGTTGGCATCAATAACAGAGAATTTTAAACCAGATAATTTGGTTCTACTATCTTCTTTTTCAGGAGCAAACCAAGGTGATAATGGAGATATCTTGAAGGCAATTTCCCACGAGAAATTGTATATCTTGAGAAGTATGAACAAAGAGTCAAAATATTCTGCTTCTCAGTTACGCGACTTGTCCAAATTATTATATTTCCATCAAGCTGACCCTTTAAATTTTGATTTCGATAGACATCTCTTAGAAATTTCGCCTTCAAAAGTGACATATAGCGCTAGTGATGGCCTGAGTGACTTTTTGGGTGTAAGTGCTGTTACTTGCCTTCAATTTGATGTGGACACAAGTTTTAACTTGGAAGATATCCCTTTGATATTTGAAGCTTCCATTGTTGGATTAGTCTTCATAAAAAAAGACAAATTCCAATTATTTGAAAGCAAATTGAACAGATCCTCATACCCCAACATACCATTATATTTCAATTATTCCGATTATGCAGAATTATTGTACCTGTCTGATGATGATATTGTGTTTGGGGGCCTCGGTATCATACACAGTTTGAACCAAACAGAAAGGTACATGAATATTTACATTCCTCAAGTTAGTGAAGAACGAACTTTGGACTTATTGAAGTCCAATTATAAATTATTGCTTGTCAAAGGTGAGGGAGAAATCCCCCCAATCGAAATGTTGAATTCAGAAATATTGAAAGAACATGAGAAACAGGTGAAACTGCTAAACCATCAAAAGAAAAGAGTCGATTCAGTGAATTCCTATTATATCAGTAAGATTCCATACACTAATTTCGAATCAAGGAAGAAGATTGGTGGTGTATGGAAGGTTAGGCGCAATATAATGAGAAGAAGTCATCAAAGATAGTTCGCTTTTTGAAAGATTAGGAGCACTTAATTATTCTACAATATTCGTAGTTAGTTTGGAATTTGTATTGGTACTACACTGTTTGACACACTAGGGTTGAGTAATTTCGATTTTCTAAAAATATTGGTAATTTTTAGAATATACTACTTATAGTCTATAGTCATAGAAATTGCAAATATATGAGGCAATGAAATATAGATTCCCAAACTGAGCTAAAATCAAGAAGTAGAACAAAGGTAGAATCAGAGATGTTGTTCGATACGATAATTGTTGAGCAAAAAAAAAGTAAAATTATGAACCCATACCAAATGCTAAACACATGTATATGTGAATTAACAAACGCAACAGCCTTCTTGACCTCTTCGTGATATGAAAAAACACAAATATTTAATTAGGTATGGTACGGTGGCTCTAATTGAGGAACCTTGTTTCATCGTTATCATTAATCTAACTTTAAGGTCGCAAAGTTTTCCAAGTGAGCAAATTATTGCCAAATGTAGATAGAATTGAAATTGAAATTGCTCACTTGCATTATTTTATAAATACGCTAATCTTCAGCCAGTATTAGAAGTTCAATACATCAGCATTATGTTTAGTTTAGGAAAAAGAAGTACATATCATGGTATGGATTGCATGGCAGATATGGGATCTGCTGCATATAAAGCAGCGAAGTCGAAGCTGCAGGCTGACGTTCCATGGACCGATCAACCAAACTATGGGAAGTATACCGTATACTTTGGTATAGTAGTTCTTTTCATTGCAACTGTCAAACACATTTGGTACTTTCAAAGAGATTACTTTTATAAAAAACGCCCAAGTTCAAATATCGGCTCTTCTTTAATAGATGTGCTCGCAGCCTATGCTCGTTTTTTTGGTTATAAGCAGATCGGACCAAATGTGACATACTATACTTCATTACCACTGTCAGTGGGTTCCTCACTATTTTTATTCGTCTCGTCTTTATACCTTCTTTGTTACTGCTTAGTCCCCCACTATTGGTATAGAGGATGTATGGGATTTGGATCTCCACCTTTAGCTGTTAGAGCCGGAATCATGTCTACCGCACTCACTCCATTCATTTATGTCATGGCTGGAAAATCAAATATGATCTCAGTGCTAACTGGAATTAGTTATGAGAAATTAAACTTGTATCATAGATATGCAGGCCTCGCTGCATTCGTTCTTGGTTTGATCCACACAATTCCCTTTTTATATCAAATAAATAAGGAAAACGGAGCTTCTTATTTATGGAACCGTATGATTCACAACAAGACATATTATAGTGGAATTCCACCATTAATCTGTCTTGGTATATTAATTTGTGGTTCGAAGTCAATTATCAGAAAACACCTCTACGAAGTCTTTTGGCATTTACACTGGATGTGCGGTATCGGATATTTTGCTACTTTGTGGTGGCATATTGATAAGGCTTTGAACTGTCAGGATTACATGTATGGTGCTCTTGCATTCTGGGGTACTCAATTAATATACAGGATTTTAGTGAAAACGGCCTTCAGACCAAATAGATTGTTTTTGCAACCAAGAAAAGCCAAATTGAAAAAATTAAACAATAGGACATTTGAGGTGATAATTTCAGAGACTGATGGATACAAATGGAAACCTGGACAACACTGTTTCTTAAGGTTTGTTGGATCTAGATTTTTGGATAATCATCCGTTTTCAATTGCTGGTGTGGCAGATGACATTAGCAATGACATGAAATTTATTATCATTCCTAAACGTGGTTTAACAAAAGTTTTATTTGATCAATTGGAAGAATATGTAATTCAGGAAAAACAAGTCTATATTGATGGACCCTATGGAGGAACACCAAGAGATGTCACTACTTTTGAAAGGGTCGTTTTGTTAGCTACTGGTTCTGGTGTAACTGCGACAATACCCTACTTGACATACCTAGCAACCAACATCAAAGAAATGACTGACAGTCAAAAGCTTCCAATCATCACCCGTGGTATAAATTTCATTTGGGTCGTTAGACATACTCAAGATATAAGCTGGATTCAGGATGAATTACAAAGATGCCAAGAAATTGCTGGCGATTATATTAATATTGATGTCTATGTTACAAGAGACGTTGAACATGATACTGATTATATAGTCGAAGCAGATAAATCCAGTGACCCAGAGAAGGCAGCTAGTGAAGCAGTAAAGCAATATCCGCTTGCAGAAAACTCACCCTATTTCAATATTCATCACTACAAGCCAAATCTTAAGCTCATTTTAGATAATCTTAAGATGTCATTTTCAAGAAGAAACATGATTATTAGTTCTGGGAGCGACTCTATGAAAGCTGCCATCAGTACAGAGGCATCAAGGTTACAGCCATTAGTTTTCAATAGTGATAGACATGGACTCCCCATTGAAGAGATATACCTTCATACGGAATCCTTTGGCTGGTAAAAAAACATAGATCAGAATTTTATAAAAGAATTTATTCAGTACCAAATAAATGTTACCGATAAGCAAACGCACGTAAATTATATATTTTAAATATTTCAACATCAAGTCAACATTGAAGCTCAACTCTGGAAAAATTTCAACAAGAAAAGTTTAATGTTCAATCATTGCAGGGAAAATCATCTGTTTCAGAATAACCGCGACTGCTGCAAAAGTACATTATTAAGTTCAATTGTAAAAGTATTCTCGCATTAAACAATCCTTAATCTCTATTGCAAATATGCGGAGGGTGAAATCCGATTATCACGATGTATTCTTCCATTACTTCAAAAAACTAAATCAACAATACTTATATGTTATACGAAAACAGACACACATTTTTACACGTACTATTGTTTAAGGAGATACTACTGATTAGGACATGGTCTCCATCGTATTGGATTGATCATTAAAATACATATATAATAAGCAAATCAGCAAAGTTCCACAACTAACATTCTCTAACATTAGCTCGCAAAAGATGTTTGAAGAATTGCTCTTAGCCTTACAGATTATATGTCTGATGAAGTTCACATGTTGCTTGATTCATTAGTTATGTAACTTTTTTGTATACATTACTAATTCGAATCTAGATATTTTTATAGATGTAATGCTTGACGAATTATAGAGTGGAGACAAGAATTGTTTCATAAAAAGAGGGTATTATATACGCTTAAATGTGAAAACAATTAGTTAGCTTAATTGAATTGTTTGGTAAAGGTAATTATTTGTCATTTTAGATATGCTTAACTTATATATATTATCTTATATAGATTAGTTGAGATTATGTTTAAAGCAATACTGGCACAGTTTTTTTAAATCCTTTCAAACCGGGTAGCGCAATCGATTGTCTTCCCACAAGAAATTAGTGTATATTTGTGATAGAGGCGCACAATGATGGAATGCACAAGTATAAGAGCGCAAGAAAGGTACCATGGGATTTGTAGATTTGCAGATGAAAACTTGAGCAAGTGATCGAGTGGACCTTAATTTAGTTTCTGGCACTTCGGCAGTATTGTATGCAAGATGGGCTACAAGGCGGTGGAATGAAGTTAATTTATCATTTATGAATTCGCGTATTGTTGAAGTTATTAGTTTGAAAATTTAAAAAAAAACTCTATCTTGATGTAGTTACTTGTATTGTTGAAATAGAATAATTTTTGTTTCTTGAAACTGTTGTTGAAATAGAATAATTTTTGTTTCTTGAAACTGTTGTTGAAATATTTTCTTGGACTGTTTGATAAGGGAATATGAACAGTAGTCAAAAGTTAATGCGATTGAAAGTAATTGGTATGAAAGGATTATTGATTGATAAGTATTTTATAATTTTCGTATTTTAAGAATATTAGGGTCCGATACAACTTATGATGTGAGTACCCAATTAGAATTACATATGTATGATTGGCGTATGCTATATTAAAGAGTGTATTGATTTTGGTTATTTGAAGAAGAGTAATTGTGTAGTAGTGTGCTAATTATAATTTAGATGAACGGATTATTGGAATACGTTTTGGTTAGGATTCTTAAGCTTGTACAGTTAGTTCGGTGTAATTACCGCACCTTTACTATCCGAACTTCCGGTTCACTCAAGAAATAAATGCACACTGGAAATCACTTATTGAGGTTTAAAACAATTTCCGTGGGATTTCAATAACGTTTTCCAAAACTAGATTTCGAGTAGAAAATAAATGTTGCTCCTGGTTGGTGCTCGTCTTTAGAAGTAATTAACACTTGCCTGGGAGAATTAATCAATTTTATATGAAGTTAATCCAGCAATCCATATATAAATATATATAAATAATCCTACACCTCTATGAGGTTGTGATTATATATATTTGATTATTTGAAAGCCCACGAAAATTGATATAAACATCTAAATGTTACGTTATTTTGCTCTCACAAATGTGCATCTATATCTCGAGTTGTTCTGTAATTGCGATTGTGAAGGCGTGGTGGTAATCACACCGAACCAACTGTACATGTTAAGGTGATGGTTTGTGTAATCAATGTTTTGTAATATCCATTATTTTTTCAATTATCGATATTAGGTTGTTATAATTTGAATGTGCCGCGTTTACATAGACTGGAAAATATATTTATGTGTTTCATTTTGTTTTCTTTAATTTGACAGTTTTGAAATTTGGTAGCAGGTTTAGCTAGTTTGGAAATTGATCAAAGATGATGTGTCTAGGATATATAATCCTGTGCGTTGTTGGTAAGATTGCACAGTATTCGAATAGATGTATTGATTAACAAGTATGGTTTGTGAGGAATAGAGTGGATCACATATGTAATTGGTTAACAAAAGCTGGCTGGCGAAGAGCAACGAAGGAGTGTATTTTGGTTAATGGTGATGTATTTGAGAATGAACTTGTTTATGTTGGTTAGAATAGAGAAAAAGTCATACTATACTTAGATAGTAGGGGTTTGGAAATGCAGTTGTAGTATGCTTTACGGTTTTGGTTTGATGAAGCGGAGACTAATGGATAATTTGAGAGTTGCAATTTATTTTTAGTTTGTGGAATATATAACTCAAGTATTGTATTCGAGGAAGAACTTGTTCAGGGAGTTAGTAAGGAAAAACTAATGTGATGTTTACATTTAGGTGGTAGGCCCTGGAAAAGCAGCCGGAGTTTGAATTACGGTTTTGGTTTCATGAAGTTGAGACTAATTGATAATTTGAGACTGACAGATATATTTTAGTTTGTGGAATATATAAGTGAAGATTATTTACAAGATTAATTATGTAATGGTTTAGCGTTTTTGTTGTCAGAGTCCTTGAGCCCCATGTAGACCAAGAGTCTATCCCATTGACCCTTTTTATGGAGCATAGCAAGAATCAAAACTGCTGGTAGATGCCATACTGAACACCAAAATAATTGTTTTGCGTGTACACCTGCTAGAGCTAAACCTTCAGCAGTTGGTTTACTTCCTGAAGCATAGTTCTGTTGTTGTTGCTTCCAGAATTTATAAGCCAAATATGCTAACCATCCATTGGGTATAGCAGAATCGAAAGGGAATACCCAATCGGTAATACCGTAATATGAAATACCAAAGCATAGAGGGAACATTAATAATGAGTATCTTAATGCAACTCTAGCATTCAATTTGGGGTTTTCTGCGGCTGTCATTACATACCCAGCTTGTTTATATTGATCGGCAATGTTATGTGATAATGCATTAAAGTGAGGAAATTGCCATGCATATAATAAACCCGCCAAGCACCAAGCAGCTGGATGGTTCAAGGGAGAAGAGGCTGCCCAGCCCATCAATGGAGGGATAGCTCCTACGATAGCTCCGACCCATGTATTGACAATTGATTTTCTTTTGAGGGAAGTGTAGATCCAGGCGTATAATACGATATTAAGGAATCCTAACGCCGAAACGGTGGGATTTACTCCTAGGTAAAGCATAGTACATCCCAATGAGCCTGCTATTCCCGCGAAACGATAGGCTTGTTGCGGTGTAACCAAACCACGAACAACGGGCCGTCCAACGGTTCTTGGCATTTTTCGATCAAATTCGGGCTCTCTCCCCATATTGATGGCGTTGGCAGCACCAGAGCACATAGCTGTTCCTAAAGTTAAAAAGAACAATTCATGTAAGGACACAGTATATGGAGATATGGCATATGAGCAAATTGATGACAAGGTGACCAAAACGGTCAAGTTTGGTTTGGTTAACTTAATATAAGGGTTTATTAGGGCACTTAGATTTGTGTTATTCTTGTTGGTAGCTTGAGCTTGAATAGGTTCTTTGGGAACAACTTTAAATGGAATATTTTGATAGCTCAATTTCTGCGACAGCTGTGCATCTGAGTCTTGACAGTTCAAGACTTTAGTTGCCACATTCTCCAAAATATAAGTATTATCGTTTTGACTTGAAGCATTACTCTTTCTTGATGGTGCATGAGTGACTATGAGCTTTCGACTTCCATAACTTAAATATTGATTATCAATGAAATTTTGATCTGTACGAAGGCCCGACTTAGTATTTTTGAAGAAGAAATTAAAATAATGGATGGTGTTAAATCTTGGTAGCCCCAACAATCTATATGACATTTTAGGCAGTAATATATGTCTTTAGAATCGTGTGATATCTGATGCTCTATTGTTGTCCAATTTAAAATGCTATCTCATTAAATAGGTGGTTCAATCTTTTTTGATGTGATTAGATCTGGAAATTAGGAAGATTTTTTCGTTAAACACACGACCAACTACATATTCGGTTCTACTAATTATTTTTCTATCCATTTTTTTCAACTTTCTACTTACTCATTGACAGTCGCCTCAGTATTATCGTTACCGGTTGCACCGTCCTCAGTTTCAATATCAGACTTTGGCTCGATGGATTTTTTCTCATTGAGTTTCTTGTTTTCCAATTTGTTTTCAATCAAGTCATGGAAAGCAATAATGGCTCTTACTAACGTACTTATGTAAACCACCATTAATTCGTCATTAGTCTTGACTGTAAATGCCGTAGATAAAGGATTACTCGATTGGAAATTTGCGTTGGACAGGTCTGCTTCGTTTTGGTTTGATCTGGCAATGTTTGGAAGCAAATTGAACACATTTTGGAGTTTACCCAAAATAGTATGATTTATAGGTAACTTCTTTTGATACACTTTATCCAAGTAATTGGCTATATCGCGGAGTTTTTGATGCAATCCAAGTAATGATTGATATGTTTGGGTGACTCTCAAGGACAAATTTCCAGCTGCCAAGTCTCTTATATCTCTCAACAAATGTTCCACGCCAATTTCTTCAGCTTCCTCAGCTTCAATTAATGATGGGACATGTACAAATGTTTTTTCTGCTGCAGAACCATCGTTTTTAATATCATCTACTGCAAAATAAGCATCTGTAGGGATACCAACTTCCCTTGGTTGAACATCCACAATTAACAAGAGAGGATTAACATTATATTTCTTGAACACCTCGTTAATCTTCAAATCGGAAGGTCTTAACTTGGGTCCAGAATGATACCATCCAATCAATTTTTCTTTAGCATTGATTTTCTTGAACATGTCACCCATGGAGTCTATAAAGTTATGATCTAAAAACCACACACTTGGGTTCTTTTCGTCTTCTTCGAAAGGAATAGCATATGAATTTGTCACCTTTATGGTGTCTGTGGAACTATCACCTAAAATAACGCCGACAACTCTTTTCTTCGAATCCTTTGCTACTCTGTTGAAATGATCAACAACGGACAATAACACAAGAGGGGAGACTGTGACAGTCTTATTCAAAAAGTTCGATTCGTTATTGATTGATGCCATTGAGAAAATCACTGGTGTGGCAAACTAGAATTTCAAGATAATTAATGTTAAGAAATACTGGTCAATTGTGTATCTAGTTGAACGATCTTCGGTTGTAGGAATCGCTCCGAGGGATGTATGAAGTTCTTGCCCAATAGAAATTATGTGATGGATTCAAATTGGCGACTAATATGAACAACGAAACCTGTGGGATTATTGCCTCCCAAAATGTGGTCGTGCGCCACCGAACAAATGAACTGTCTGAAGGCATCGATTCACCACAAAAGAAGTAGATAACAATGTTCGGTCAGGTAGTCATAGGTCCGCCGGGGTCGGGCAAGTCGACTTACTGCCATGGGATGTACCAGTTCATGTCAGCAATAGGAAGAAAACTGGCCATTATTAATCTTGATCCTGCAAATGATAAATTACCATACCCTAATTGTGCATTAGACATAAGAGATTTTATAACATTAGAAGAGATAATGGATGAATTGAACTTGGGTCCTAATGGTGGCTTAATGTATGCTCTTGAAAGTCTAGACGAGACAGGCATTAATGTGTTTGTGGAGAGAGTTGACAAATTGGTGCAAGAACAAAACTACCTTATATTTGATTCCCCAGGTCAAGTGGAACTCTTCACACACCATAATTCCTTGTACAAAATTTTCAAAACTCTTACAAACTCTCGTCGTTTGCGTTTATGTGTTATCTCACTAGTTGATTCGATCTATTTGACTAGTCCATCTCAATATATCTCAATTCTAATGCTTAGTTTGAGGTCAATGCTTCAATTAGATCTTCCCCATGTAAATGTTATATCAAAAATAGATCTATTAAGAGGCTACGGGGAGCTTCCTTTTAGACTTGACTACTACACAGAAGTGCAGGATCTAAAATATCTCTCTCCCCATTTGGAAAAGGAATCTAATTCAGTACTAGGAAAAAATTATGTGAAACTTACAGAAATGATCGCTGAATTAGTAGAGGATTTCAACTTAGTATCATTTGAGGTATTATCAGTTGAAAATAAGCAAAGTATGATTCATTTATTGAGCGTAATCGACAAAGCGAATGGGTATAGTTTTGGCAGTGAAATTGGTGGTGACTCCATCTGGAGTGAGGCTACTAGGCAAGGTGGAACTACACCTTACCAAGAAATTGATATCCATGAGAGATGGATCGAACATAAAGATGAGTATGATGAGATGGAAAGAAAGGCTGATTCTGATTCGAATAATAATCAAGAAAACAGTGAAGATCAAGTGCCTATGACTGAAGATGAGGAATGGGAATTGGCAGTTCAAGACTGGGAATCAAAACGCGGTGGTGAAGGGACATTTCAAAGATAACTTGACAAATTTTTGTGTATAGTAGTATAATTATAGAGATATGAACATTTTTTGTAATGAATTTTGCAGCTGCCGTTTGTCGTGTATATGCGATCATTTTTGTGTTCTGTCCAGGATATGTGCGAAGAAACAAGATCATCTCATCACTATCAAGACTACTGTATCAAGATCCAATGTCGAACGCTTTTCAAGCGGTTGATAACCCCAATGCTTCTAAAATTGAACTACAATTAGTCAATACAATCTCCAATCTTTTGCGAAAGAAGAGCTTATTGGAGGCTCAACTCAAGTCATATCAGGAATTACAAATACAAATAGAGAATGACAAATTAGATGAAAAGTTGATGATCGCACTCGGAGAAGGTTACTTCGTACAGAAGTCTCTGGAAGAAGCTGTCATTTTTCTTGAAGGTAGAAAATCTGATATACAAGAATCACTCACTTTGTTCAATACTAAGATCACTGAAGCCTTGAGCACCAAGGACGCATTCAAGAAATTTCAAGAATTCACTGAAACGCCTGGACCTACGAGGGATGAAGTTAATGAAGAGGGTCTTCCATTTATGGATATTGAAGAAGAATTGGATGAAGAAGGGAATGTAGTGAAGACGAAAATTAATGATGTGGAATTTGAGGCTGTTCAGAAATCTCAGCTGAACGATCTTTTACCGAAAGATCCAAAGCTGAATATAAAAGATGAACAATCTAATGATAATATCAAAAAAAAATGGGGCCCAGACAAAGTTGAATTTATTGAAGAACGAATGGACTCTGTGAAAAGCAATAATTCTATTCATTCAAATAATATATCTGATCAAGATCATGAAGAGATTGCAGATTTGCTAAAAGATATGGAAATTTTAGACAGTTCATCTCGCTCATTAGATGAAAATGCTTTATTGGATAAAATTGATGTGTTGAAAATTAGTCCAGATGATAAGTTTAAAATGAAGGAGATTGTTTTAAAGGAGCTTGGAAACAATCAAAATCCTCTTAGGAAGAAGCAATTAGAAACCCAGAATCATTCTTCTGGGAATCTGGAAAGAGAGCATGCTCAAGATAGAGAGGTTAATAATTCAAGAATGAATAAGCCAGCAAGATTCTCGAATTTCAACTATGAAGGAAATATTGACAAAAATGATATCTTGGAACTAGAATTGTTAGCTGATAATTTTGACGAGTATGAACCTAATGGGAATTCAGGTCACGATGATGATGATGATGATAATGATTGGGATTTCGAATTTTCGGATGAAGAGCAAGATTCTGAAGACGAATTGGGCGATGATTTGCTTTATGGCGGCAATCAATCTTTTTTAATTGGAGATGTCAATAAAAAAGTCAATGAAAAGTTATGGAATCAAGTGATGGAATATAGATTATCGAATGCGAAATTAAATGAAGTACAGAATACTCAAGATCAAGATAAAAAGAATACTAAAAAAAAATCTGTTAGATTTGCCCCTGAGTTGGACATAAAGCACATTGAAAATGTGAGCGATATCATCAAATCGACCCCTTCCCAAAGAAAACTTTCACTATTCAAGCAAGATAGAATCAAAGATGGAAAAATATCAATAGACCAGAATAACACCATCAAGTCGTCCGAAAGAAGTGAAAGCCCTATAAGTGACGTAGTTTTTGAACGTGATTCTAGGGAATTTAGTAATACCAGCAAAGGTGGGGTGGTGATAGGAGAACCTAGAAATACCTCCAAGGAAATCAGTACAATTTACTCTAAAGGTTTTGATGTTGAGACTTTGAATCGTTACGATTTAGTTCAAAAATCCATATCGGAAATTGAAGATATGACTGTTGATCCCAAGAAAAAATCCAGATTCAAATTGAAAAGAGATGAAAGTGTAACTGGTTCTCAAAATGAAACCTTTAGTTCTCGTGCTGGTGACCGGAAATCTGGAATAACTGAAGTACGAAATAATTCGAATTCCAAACCAAATGCTCCATTAAATGCAGAATCCACCAAGATTCCAATAAATGGTGATGTTGTCGATCGTGACTCACAAGCATTGGGTAGCATCATTGATTCTACAAGAGTAGATACACACGAGGATGGCAAACCCAAAAAACAATCGCGTTTCAAGAAGCAACTTTCGTCATCTAAACACCTGGCTGAGAATATAGCGGAGCATGAAATCAAACAAACTAATATCTTGCAAAATGAAATTAAGACTTCTACTACCGAGAATAATCCTTCCGATATGAAAAATGAAGCTCCTAAACAGCGTATTTCAAATATCTCTACATTTGACAAACTGATATCAGCTCACAGAGATTGGGGCAATAAATACGTAAATGACTCCTTTGAACGTGATGATACACAGGGAATAGATGTTAAGGAAGCTACGGTTGATTTTCACAGCATGCAAGCAGATATGGATACTATGGCCAAAGCCTATGTTTTAGGTATGTATGATGAAGATATTGAGACTGAAGGGCCCGTGGTGAACCAATTGGAGGATTTTGAGATACTTAATAAAATGATCGAGTCTATGCCTTCAAAAACGGCAAGAGTGGAGAAGAAGAGAGAATTTCCAAAAATTAAGGAAGTGGATAAATATGATGCTGATTTGGAAGAAATTTCGGTACCTGATTATACTGGAGAGGAGAGTGACGAACAACAAGATATTGATGATGAAGAAAAAGAAAAAGATGGTGATAGTGAAGATGATGGTCCAGTTTTAGCAGATGAAATCATCGAAAACGATTTTGATTATGAATATGACGACGAACTGGCCCTTGCTACTGAGGATTTGATAGAATCAGAATTTATCAACCAAGAAGTCATTAGTAATTATCAAAAACTTAAACAAAAAATATTGTTTGATAACAATAGAACAGGGTACAAGAAAACAGAGCAAGAGTTGGAGTTAGAGCCAATAGACAAAGATGGGAACCCTATCCGTGTCAGTAGATTCAAGGCTGCCAAGATGAATCACAGATAGTTTATACATAGAATGTTTTATTTAGTAGTAGGATATAAACAAGTTTGGCTTTTCTTGTTCCTAGCAATTTACTGGCCGTTTCCGAATCCCGCGGAATCCCAATCACACATAGGTCCCAAACTCCGAGGAAACGCAAAATTTTTCAATAGTTATCATACGATGAAGGAAAGTGCCACTTATTTTGTGGGGCAATTTATAAAATAGGGGACCAATGAAGTTCATAGTTACTTCTTACGGTGCCGATGACAACCGAAATTTGGTGGAATCCGGGGTAAACCACCTGGAGAAAGGGTTCGGAGTAATTTTCACCGCGACCTGTTGATTTTCGTAAATAAACGATTTCCTGCCCCACCTTTCACCCCACCTTAATCTGACAGCCTTCTACGCATATTAAAGAGGCTGTTGACGATGTAGATTGATGGTGAAAGGTACAGAAATCCGGAATTTCCAGATACCGATTTTAGGACTACAGGTACCACTTATGATAACTGATGGTTCATGTAGGTTACACATGGTTATTAATTTGGCAACAGAAAGCAAGATGCGGAAACTGATCTTTCCGACTCCGGCTTGCATTCCGGGCAATATTTTTCAATGACCCTAACTCCATTTACAAACATGCTTGAATGTTTATTAATCAAACAAACATTATGGAAAGCATCGAATCTTCATCTATATTGTACTTTTGAGGACCTACCCAACCATTCAGAATTCCCCTCTATTGAGCTCCCAAAAAAAAGAGACCAACTTTTTGGTACCTCGTTTCACATGAATTACCCTCGTAATTCGCTAGGTATCTAAAGTTTGCCTGGGCACCCCCTCACTCTCAACAAAAAATTTCTTTTGTGCTCCGTCCGTTAATGGAATCGTTTTGTGGTGTTTTTCAATGGAAGGCTAACAGATACTCATATATATGTTGGGAAATACCCTTCGAAATCGATTTTTATCTCACTTAGTTGTTAGCGTTTGACGTCAATCGAATACCCAGCTGATCATTTGGATTGATTGTAACGATAAAGGAACACTTATATCATGTCGTCCATATTAAAGCAAAGAGTTAGATACGCGCCTTACTTGAAGAAGTTAAGAACACCAGAGCAATGTGTTGAATTGTTCAAACATGGTCAATACTTAGGTTGGTCTGGGTTTACTGGAGTTGGTGCTCCTAAGGTAATTCCTTCTGCTTTGGCTGATCATGTTGAGAAGAATAATTTGCAAGGAAAGTTTGCTTTCAACTTGTTTGTTGGTGCCTCTGCTGGACCTGAAGAGAGTCGTTGGGCAGAAAACAGTATGCTCTTGAGGCGTTCTCCTCATCAAGTGGGTAAGCCTATTGCTCAATCTATCAACGATGGTAGAACCGAATTCTTTGATAAACATTTATCTATGTTCCCTCAAGATCTTACCTATGGTTACTACACTAGAAACAAGGCAGATGATTTATTGGACTATACTATTATCGAGGCCACTGCTATCACTGAAGATGGTGCTATTGTCCCAGGTCCTGCTGTTGGTGCATCTCCTGAAATGATCTCTGTTTCCGACAAGATTATTATCGAAGTTAACACCAAAACCCCATCTTTCGAAGGTATCCACGACATTGATATGCCCGTGAACCCTCCTTTCAGACAACCTTATCCTCACACATCAGCCGATTTCAAAATTGGTACTACAGCTATTCCAGTCGATCCTTCCAAGGTGGTTGCTATCGTTGAATCTAAAACTGGGGATATTGTTCCTCCAAACTCTGCATCTGATGTGACTTCTCAAAATATTGCTAACCATTTAGTCGAATTTTTGGAACACGAAGTGAAAATGGGCAGATTGCCAGACAATTTGCACCCATTACAATCAGGTATTGGTAATATCGCTAATGCAGTTGTTGAAGGATTGGCATCATCTCAGTTCAAGAACTTGACTGTGTGGACCGAAGTGTTGCAGGATTCCTTCTTGGATTTCTTTGAGTCAGGTTCTTTAGACTTTGCCACTGCCACTTCTATCAGATTAACTGAAGCTGGTTTCGAAAAGTTCTACGAAAACTGGGATACTTACAGTAAGAAATTGTGCTTGAGATCTCAAGTTGTTTCCAATTCTCCAGAAATCATTAGAAGATTGGGTGTTATCGCCATGAACACTCCTGTGGAAGTGGATATTTTTGCACATGCCAACTCCACCAATGTTTTGGGTTCTCGTATGTTGAATGGTTTAGGTGGTTCTGCTGACTTCCTCAGAAATGCTAAGTTATCTATCATGCACACACCATCTGCTAGACCAAGTAAAATTGATCCAACTGGTGTTTCCTGTATTGTTCCTATGGCTCCACATGTGGATCAAACTGAACATGACTTGGACATTGTTGTTACTGAACAAGGTTTGGCTGATTTAAGAGGATTATCGCCAAAGGAACGTGCTAGAGAGATCATCAACAAAACTGCTCACCCAGACTACAAGGCTCAATTGGAAGAATACTTGGACAGGGCCATTTTCCAATCTACTAAGACCAAGTCCTTACATGAACCACACATTTTGAAAGATGCCTTCAAGATGCATATGAACTTCCAAGAAAACGGAACCATGAAGTTGGAGTCTTGGGACAAGAAATTCTAAGTCCACTATATATAGCGCAACACATACATAATATCATAATAATATTGAACTATTGTATTTGCAGCCAAGTGAATCAGATTCAAAGCAACCAATTGTCTTGACAGATTTCAACAGTTACGAGAAAAAATTAGTGTGTGGGAAATTATTAAAATTTGTAACCAACTCTTTTGGAATCCCGAAACCAGACCTAATAAGTTCATACTGCATCCAGGACACCCTTTGTATGTAGGTAGATCAGATGCCTAGTTAATAAGAATGTAATTATAATTTATTTCTCTGGGCAGTAATGGGCATTAGGTTTCACGATTTAGTTCTGGTGTGTAATCGGTTGGATCACAAAACTTGGCAACAACAATGCATGTCGATATGAACGATTTCAAGGGTTCATCGAATGATTGCTGAGCACTACTGTTGACGTTTGTATTTACGAGGGTTTCTTTTAATTTATGGTATACCTGTGCTAACAGGATATCTGTTGTGGTGGACGCCTTACATGTAGTTCTATGTCAGATTTACTGCTTAGACTCCGCACAGTAACACATTTAGCACCTTTTATTAATATTTTTTGGTAAATTGCAGAACAATAACAAACATGAAACACTAGTTCAATCTTTTGCAGATTTTAGTTTTTCCTAATATATGCGATTTCTTTGTTATTTTGCTAGTTTGAGAATAATATTGCTATTTGAGCCCTTGCCCGATTTTAAAAAGTTAGCCTCACATTACATCGGCGGGTTAGCCGTGGGTAATAAATAAAAATAAATCGTCTATAACTCCGAAGTACTTTCGACTTTTGTCGTAACCATAGCTACCTTATATTCTTTTATCTAAAATTACAACTCTTCTTAGTAAATGTGCTAATATTCATTCTGGGAACTACTCTCTTTTTTGAAAAGCATGAATACAATCGTTTTGAATAACAGATCATGTTGATTATCTCAGAGTATAACCCTCATTTAAATGGTGATGAAGAGGAATCACATGATGACTCCAGTGAAGTTAATAGAGAAAATTGGGATCCTAGTCGTCAACTCCCTGGGTCCAGAGAAAGTCGAGATTCTCGCCGGGCTCCTAGCATTATAAGTTATAGAGGAAGAGTGAAAAGTATAACCGATGTACTATTGTTATTCGAAGCTGCTCGATTGAATATTATACCTTCTGTCAACCGTCGTCTAACGTCAGTTGAAAAGTCGAAGTATATTCAACCTAATACCGTGTTTATTTGGAATGAAACTCAGTGTGGTGTTAAAAGATGGACAGATGGAAAATTATGGTCACCTTCAAAAGTTCATAATGGACAGTTCCTCATATATAAAGAATTATCGAAGAGAGAAGAATTAAAAAATGGCCTCATCAAGCAAAGTATATCACTACTCACAAAACAGGATCAAAAACTACATTTAATTTGCTACTACAATGAAAATGAGACCAACGAAATTTATCCTTCTGTAGATCCAAAGCTCATGAATCTTTATCTTCCATCACATATATATCCTGATAACCTATTACCATTGCACAAAGTAATGAAGGAAGAGAGTCAAAAATTCAATTCAAAAGAATCCAACTCCAATTCAAATCCGATATCGCTGTCAGACTCTAGCTCCAAGATTATTTTAAGTTCGTCCTTAAACACATCCACTCCCGGTGTAGCATCAAAATCAACAAGACAAGTAACAGAGCAAGCTGGAGGCCTGAGTCAATTACAAATGGCTCCAGAGCTTTCCAACGCTTCTGGAACGATAGTGGACCAAAGCATCAGTTTTCGCGTACCTGCTTGTCCAATTCTCTCTAATCCATACCCACATAATTCCAACTTCATGCCTCTGCTGGTCACCGACCATGGACTTCCTATATTGGAAGAAGAACCACCTACTATTAATCAATTGCATAATTCATCTGGAGTAATTCAACTCCCACCTCCACCTCCACCTTCAGCTTCACATTATAGGCTAAACCAGGATAACAGTGATTCACAAACTCTTCACATTTTAGATAGAAAATTTTCCTAAGGTCTTTGTGAAGCCTACTTAATATAACATTACAAAAAGATGGGAAATTTTGCATATATGATTTACAGAAACAAATTTAAGACAGGCTTCTTATTGTTTGGTGTTTCATTAATCATATTCTTCAAGCCAAGTATCAGAGTTTACTTCATGATATGATCAAATTCATCATTGCCGAGCCATGAGATATGGGTAGTAATAAATAGCTCACCAGGGTTCTCTAGTTCAAAGCTGCATGTTGAAACATAATCATAGCTTCATATAGGTCTGCCTGCAAAAACGTTACTACCAAATGACGATCATAACTGCTCCATCTGTGTCATAATAGACAAGATCACAATTAAGAGCGAAAACGGTGGGTCAATCAAAAAGCAAAGTCTTCTGTAACATGAGCACCTTAACATAATAGTGTTATATAATAATGCACTATTAATTGAGAAACAGTTCAATCAATGTAAGTCATAGTTAGCAAAAGGTACGTGCATTCCTTGCTCTTAAATTTAAAGTGTAAATGTTGAGTTACCACCCTTTATTGTCCCATATTATAAAGATTAGCGATCAAGAATAAATTTATGCTTTCTGCAGTGTCTATGCCCTTAAATGTAAGGAAGCACACCGAAAATAATGTACAATTTCACGCGTGAGAAGAAAAAATTCATTTTTCGCTACTACAGAGAAGTAGTTGGGTCTATTAAATTTAGCGAATAGATTATTGTGCATGTGTACTATTGGCGAATTTTCCACGCCAGTATTTTGCCTGTTTCGCAAAAGCATATTTAATGGACTTGATAATTCCAGAACTGAATATTCCCCGTATAGTTTGCTTGATAGAAGAGATTTGAATCGTTCGACTCACAATCCTAACAAGGTTTTGTGAAAGATGCTTGTCTTTAACTATTTCTTTAATTGATTTTTCCAGGTACATCTGATACAATTTGGAGCGAAATTGTAATGGTAAAGTGCTTATAAGTTTTATCTTATTATTGACAGTTAAGTTCTTCCGAAAAGTCTTCATATTGTTATTATTTTCATCGGTATCAACTATAATAAGACAATTTCTTTGGATAAAATAATGCAAAATAGGTTCATAAAGTTGCATAAATTGCAAAAATTGTTTGTTCACAATATTTCGCACTTTATTTGGATTTTCACCGCCAATGTACATCCGGAAATCCCCCAGGTAGGAAATCTTAGTAATTTGTTCATATAATTGACGCTCGGTGAATTGAGGACTTTCTATCAACAAAATCGAAAGGGTGACAGCATTCTTCAAATTGTATTGATTCAAGAATTTAACCATTGGCTCCTCATCTCTCACAAAATTAACCGGTTTATGTAACCTTCCTGCAAAATACAAGGAAGACCATTCACTAAGATCCAATAAGCTTGCATTCGTTGACATCACCCCGTACTTCACGATTTTTTGTCTAATATTGACAAAGGGATTAAAATAAATTCCAGTAGTTCCTTGTATTAGTTTAACCCAAGCCGGGCTCTTGATCGAGTAGTGACTTTCGTTTTGTTTGATGTTGAGCCTGTGGAATGCTTCATTGTCTTCAACAATGTTGATGAAATCTATTTGTTTTTGATGTGCTGGATCTTTACTTTGATCTGTATCTTCATATCCCTCTTGAGGAAATACTCCCGAGCCATATCCGATAGCTACTTTTATTGGTGCTTCAAACGATTCAACAATTTCTGTCAAGTCATGCTGTTTTCTATGGCCTTCCTCGTCTATAATTTCTACTTCTTGGTTTTTGGCTCTAAAATCTTTGGGAATTATCAATTTTTCAAACCCTACAAATCCTTCACTTATTATGGGTTGATAATACTTATCTGAATATGGGGTTGTAGACGCTCCAATTCCCTTGTCGATTTTCTCATTTTCTGGTCCTGTTCGACTGATGCCTTCAAGACTTCCAAACCCCTGATATTTCCGGTTTGCTAAAGGTTTTCTTCGTCCCAAGGATACACCACTGTTAAGTCTATAATGGGGCTTCAATAAAGAACGCCGGATCATTTTGTCCCTATTTCAATCGGGGGCTATCCGACTCTATCCTCTTCCAGTTGCCTGTTTTCTATACTCTTTGACCTATGTTGATCGTCGACCCGGTGATCGCGTGACTTTCGAAGAGTATACGCATGATAAATAGTCACATGATGTGCGCGCCATTCCACACCAATTTTAATTATGACTAACCTTTTTCGACTCAATCATATCTTCCAATAATCAACCACGATGTCTCAAACTTATAGATCTACACGTTCAACCGAGTCTGACGCCTTGTCTTTCGAAGATGTTGTCATGACAGGGTTAGCTACGGACGGGGGTTTGTTTGTGCCTTCATTAATCCCCAAACTTCCTGCCACGTTCTTGGAAAACTGGAAAGATTTAAGTTTCAATGAATTAGCTTTTAATGTTATGAGGTTATACATTAATGAGTCTGAAATTTCCAACGATGAATTGAAAGATTTGATCACAAGATCTTATTCTACTTTTAGAGCTCCCGAGATCACCCCAATTAAAAAAATCGATAATGATGTGTACTTGTTAGAATTATTTCATGGACCAACTTATGCATTTAAAGATGTTGCCTTGCAATTTGTGGGAAACTTGTTCGAGTTCTTTTTGAGTAGAAGAAATTCGAGAAAGGCTGATGGTGAACCTAGAGATTCTATCACTGTTGTTGGAGCTACCTCTGGTGACACTGGTTCTGCTGCTATTTATGGCTTGAGAGGAAAGAAGGATGTGTCAGTTTTCATTTTGTACCCAACTGGAAGAATTTCACCCATTCAGGAAGAACAGATGACTACTGTTCTTGATGCTAATGTCCATACTTTATCAGTTAAGGGAACTTTTGATGATTGTCAAGATATTGTCAAACAAATATTCGGTGACAAAAAATTTAATGAAAAATACCATGTTGGTGCCGTTAATTCCATTAATTGGGCCCGTATTTTGGCTCAACAAACTTACTACTTCTTCTCATACTTTCAATTAAGAAAACAATTGGGTAGAGATACCGATAAAGTCAGATTTGTGGTCCCATCTGGTAATTTTGGTGATATTTTGGCTGGTTATTATGCCAAAGAAATGGGATTACCAGTCGATCAATTGATTATTGCTACCAATGAAAATGACATTTTGGATAGATTCTTGAAAACTGGTCGTTACGAAAAGAATCCAGGCACTGATGGCGCTGTGAAAGCTACACACTCTCCAGCAATGGATATTTTGATCTCATCCAACTTCGAAAGATTATTGTGGTATTTGGCTAGAGATAATGCTGCCAATGGTGATGACAAAAAGGCTGGCTCTATCTTGAACGATTGGATGAAAAAATTAAAAGAAACTGGTTCAGTTACAATTCCCGATGCTGTTGTTGAAGACGCAAGAAAAACCTTTGACTCTGAAAGAGTCAGCAATGAGGATACTATTAAGACAATTAGAGAGGTGTACCAAAATAGTTCGGACAAATACGTTTTGGACCCTCATACTGCCGTCGGTGTGGCTACAACTTACAGATTTATTACCAGAGATGATAAAAATGACTCAGTAAAATATATTTCTTTGTCGACGGCGCATCCAGCCAAATTTTCTGATGTGGTCAACGAAGCTTTGGACTCAATTGAAGGCTATACTGACTTTATTCCAGATGATTTGAAGAGCTTGAGAAGTAAGGAAAAGAGAATCAAGCTAATCGATGAACCTTCCTTAGAAAAGGTTAAGGATGCCATTATCTCTGCATTGGATGTATAGATATATATACTCGATCTTTGAAAAAAACTCGTAAATCAGAATCTATAGTTTTCCAGTCTTTTGTTCTGTAATGTAAAATCTTTAAAAAAATAAAGAAATCACTTGTAGAAAAAGTGGACGAGACAGGAATCGAACCAGTGACCTTTTGCTTGCAAGGCAAACGCGCTACCAACTACGCCACACGCCCCAAAATTTATATTTGTTTTATAAGGATGTCTACTCTATGGGTTAGTGTAGTAGTAGCGAAGTGTATCTAAAAGGTTCGATCCTTGTTGATGATTCCCTAAGATATACAGCCATATTTATAGTAGAGGATAGGAGACAATCCTCGGGCTAATACTCGGGACAAGGTACCACGGAGGGGTACCTCTTGACAACCACTATAGCGGCCCATCTACGGCCCGGTTTCTCACATGGACCTTACGGTGTTTAGTCACCTTAGAGCCCCTATCTGTAAGAGAGGGGAGTCGTCCATACGACGGTGTCAAGGTGGGTCCTTGTCCAGGATCTGTACACAACATCACCCCCCCAGACCGAGGAGAGTGATCCCTAGGCGTTTCTACTACGTCACCGGCCGAGATATTCTCGATGGCGGGTGTTTGTTCGGAATTGGCGTTAGGGCGCCATAAAGCTGCGAAGTTGGCCATCAACAGTTCGTAGAGCGGTTTAGGAGTCCAGCGCCTAAAATTGGAGGCGGCAATAGGGACAGTATGTCCTGGCCTTCCCCCTTGGAAGGCGACCTCATACTCATCGGTTATGTGATCATATCCTAAGATCGCCGAGATTTCCTTGGCTCTCATTTCCATCACACCGTCTAACAGGGGATCCGGTAGATCCAGGAATAGAATGTTATCAGGCCGGTTATACCGCCGAAAGTGTTCCACGTTAATAACTCGATCCTTTTGGGACATCAACGGAAGGTCTACCTCAAAAGCGTTCGGGTTTATTTTCCGTACTAACTGAAAGGGTCCGTGGTATACGTCGAGCATCTTCTTGTTCTTTATAAGAGGTTTATAATATGCACTGCGGTGCAATAATATCCAGTCTCCTTTCTTGTATTCGATAGGAGTTTTTCCCTTATTTTCTTTTGCAGCCATGTCGTCTTGATGTTTTTGCATCGCGTCTCTTACCTGTAGTCTAATCATTTTAGTGCGTTTTAAAAGGTCCTCCATGGAAGGGGAAGTGTCCACATCGCACAGACTGAAGGACGCGAGTACCTGGTCTCTATGTTCTCTTCCGAACACCGCTTGATACGGTGTTACTCCCGTAGCTTTGCTTACTGAGGTATTGATTGCATATTGTGTCATCTTTAAGTGTTCGGGCCAGTTCGGACCTACCCTCCCGCAGAACAGATTAAGGACTTCGATCACGACACGATTTAAGGCTTCAACCTGTCCATTCGTTTGAGGATGGTTCGTGGATGTGGTATTAAATTTCATTTGGTAATAATGAATCATCGTCTGAAAGATTGTATTCATAAATTTGATATCTTTATCAGCCTTAATCTGATCGGGAACGCCGAAGACGCAAAAGACATGGTCGATCAATAACTTAGCTGTTTCCACAGCGGAACAAGCTTTCCGGGTCGGAATCAAGACCACGTACTTCGTAAGTGCGCAGACGACTACAAGGATGCAGTCATACGCATAGTCAGCAGAGGTGAAGATACCGCTAACAAAGTCTAAATGGATAGTGGTGAAGCAGTCCCGCGGAACAGCACTGGGGATAAGCCAACCTTCTGTGCGCACATGTAACAGTTTCTTCCGTTGACAGGAGTCGCAACAACGAATCACGGATGTGACCAACTTAAGAAGGTTCGGAACGTACACCTTGTGAACAAAGTGGTAGTATACCTTGACGATGCCTAAATGACCCTGCTCGTGCGTTTCACGTATACATTCACGAGCAACCTTGCCTAGGATCACTAAGAGGCCTTGATAATAAAGCAAATTGTCTTGCACATGATACTTTTTTATTCGATGTGCTTCATGCTTCGGAACATTATCAGGAGGTCCTCGACACCAGTCATAAATAGGACCGTAGGTTTTATCGAGACGATATTCCTTTTGTAGCATTTTGATGCGGTCATCTTGCCATGTCAGAGCACTGATTTGTTGAATTTCCACATATCGCGACAAGACATCGGCGAGGATGTTTTCTTCTCCCTTCACATATCGAATTTCGATATCGTATTGCGATAGTGTTTCCATCCACCGAGTTACACGATCAGTCTCGGGACGACGGCTAGTTACCAATAACAGACTTAAGGACTCATGGTCCAGGAGTGCGATGACCTTGTGTCCTAGTACGTGGTGTCGGAATTTAGTTATCGCAACCACGACGGCTAACAATTCTTTTTGTCGGATTGTATAGTTCTGCTCGGCAGATGTAAACTGTCTGGAGTAGATATCGATAGGACCGTGGCGCGTTCCGTCGGACAACGTCTGAAACAAGACCGCACCGAACGCGAAATTGCTGGCGTCCGTTTGAAGTTCGAAGGTCTTTTCCTTATCATTTGTTACTCTCTGGATAATTTGAGCGGATGCTAAAGCAGTTTTTAACTTCTCGAACGCTTCCTTGTGAAATGGTTCAAGCGGCATTCGCTTCGTTGTAGCCCATTTGTATAGTGGCATTGACAACGTAGCATACTCTGGGAGAAAACCCCTGAAATAATTGCAGAACCCTAAAACTGTTGACATCCCTTTCTTGGTGTCGGGCATCTGTAACTTAAGGATATGTTCCAGCAGGGAAGCCGGAATTTTAACGCCTTGTGTCAGTATTTCATACCCCAAAAACTTAACCAGCAGTTGCATAAAGGAACATTTCTTTGGTTTCAACTTGAAGGTATACTGCCTGAATCGGCGGAAGACCTCCTCAATTGTACGCAAGTGTTGTTCTTTGGTGTTAGAATAAATCAAAATATCGTCGATGTAATTAACAACACCTTCAATGTTCTCAAGTACCTTTTCTAAAGTTGTTTGAAGAACTGCTGGAGATTGTTTCATTCCAAACGGTAACAGCGCATATTGATACTTCCTGCCGAGCGCAAAGAACGCGGTGTACCGCCGAGAATCCTTTGTTAGCTTTATCTGATGAAAACTACTAGTCATATCCAATGAGGTGTAGTATTTATAACCTGAGCATTGTCGAACCAATTCTTGTACTTGTGGTACTTGGAAATGCTTATCCACCGTTATTTTATTCAACATACGGTAGTCCGTACAAAGTCGTAACGTTTTGTCTGGCTTTTTCACAAACAATAGTGGAGCGGTATACCTATGCTCCACCGAAGGTTCGATGATTTTGGCTTTCATCATAGCTTCTACCTGACGTTTTAGTTCTTCTTTCTCCGGCTCGCCCAATGGATATTGGGGAGCCATCGCTGGGTAGGTATTTGGTAAGACTTCAATTTTATGATCGAATCCTGGTCTCGACTCGACCGTGTTGGTCAATTCATTTGCGAAAATATCGGTATAGTCAGTAATTAATTTGTTGATTTCCGTATCGGTGGATCCTGCACCGAAGTGCTGGTCGTAGGAACTAACAGACTGTTCTTCCGTGTCCGTGGTTATGAAGCAAAGGCCGACTACCCCCCCATTAGAGAGTTGTTTGAAAGACGACTCGTTAGCTAAGGCATATCCATCGGACAGAAGACCCGCAATGGAGCAGTGTTCAAGATCCACTTCCTTGGCGTACCGTTGGACAAACGGCATACCAAGTACAACTGGTTTGTCATACCCCAGGATGACATAAAAGTCATCGATAAAGTCGAGGTTGTTGATAGTGAGTGTTAGACGCACTGCTTTGTTAATAGTTTCGTGATGCGCGCCTTTAACCGTTAAAACGGGGACTGTGTGCACATCACTGGTTAGTATCACTTGGTCGGATACAAAATTTGCAGCCGCACCAGTGTCAACCTGTGCGAGAACCCTCCGATCCTGAATACCCACCGGTACCTCAAATAATAAACGACGCGGTGCCACCGTTGGGCCGAGAACCGAGTCCGTACTTGGGATGACTTGTGTCGCCAGCGTGGGGCTTAGTAACCTAAGAGCGATCGACTCCTCTTCCATTGACACTCGGTTATCGCCAGAAGTTTTAAGGTCGTTTACTGGCTGCGACCGACGCCTTTTCCCCGCGGACGGTGCCGGGGCCTTCTACGCAGGTAGCAGTCGCTGAAAAGGTGCCCTTTCCTCCTGCAGAATCTGCAGAAGATCGTATCGGGGTCCTTTGTCTCGCGTGGAGCAAGCGAATTAATTTCAACACTGGGTAATCCCAGCGGGCTTACCTGCGGAGGCAACGACGTTGTGTCGCTGGTAGCACGTTCTTCTGCGTAGCGTAGTAGCTCATCAAGTGTCATGGGATTGCTGGATTCCCTTCGGTCTACTTCGGTTTCGACGATTGAGCGGATGTCGCGATTGAGGCCGGAGATATAAATGTTTCGGAAGGTCTCCTGGGATCTATTATAGAGACTTGTAATCACTAGTGTTTCGTCTGTAAACCGGTGATTATAGTTTTCTACCGACGTTCGGTCCTGCTTTATGTTACAGAGAGTTCGTTCAATGTCCCTCTCATATGCCTTCTTTAGAAAGAGAGAGGTGAATTTGGACTTGAGCTCTGTAAGGGGGATCTGTTCATCGGTTCGTAAGGCGAAAGACGCCAGGAACCTAGCACCCACCTTACCTGTGAGGGAGCTTCTGAACAATTTGACTGGGACATAAGGACTCAACTCCTGATTGCCCTCCATGCAAAGGGTCTCGAGGACCTTGAGTTTCTCTTGAAAAGCAAGCCAATGTTCAGCAACCTCACGCCTGGTAGGTTCGTTCCCGTGTTTAGGCGGGAACGTACCGAACTTGTCCGTCTCTCTTGTCTCATAAGCATAGTTGTTGAGAAATCCTAGTTTAAACTCACGTTTTACCAGCCCATCTGGCTGGATCTCATTCTTCCACATAGTGACTCCTTACCCTCCGGTCTTAAAAAAGAATTACTTCTTTAAGCTGCGCTTACCAGATGTTTTATAAGGATGTCTACTCTATGGGTTAGTGTAGTAGTAGCGAAGTGTATCTAAAAGGTTCGATCCTTGTTGATGATTCCCTAAGATATACAGCCATATTTATAGTAGAGGATAGGAGACAATCCTCGGGCTAATACTCGGGACAAGGTACCACGGAGGGGTACCTCTTGACAACCACTATAGCGGCCCATCTACGGCCCGGTTTCTCACATGGACCTTACGGTGTTTAGTCACCTTAGAGCCCCTATCTGTAAGAGAGGGGAGTCGTCCATACGACGGTGTCAAGGTGGGTCCTTGTCCAGGATCTGTACACAACAATATTTTTGATTTCAGAATATATATATAGCTAAACTTGATAACACCATAAGCTCTGATAGTGCCCTATTTGAGCTTGGAAAGAACTAAAAAACGACCTTTATAAGTACGCCAACTTACTATCTACTTTAAAACTGAAGAAAAATATTGCAATTTTGAATCTTACCATTGTTGCAGGCTTCTTGGAAACATTGCAAGGGGAATACCACATAATTAATAATTTTTCAAATATTTGTCTCTACTTTTCATATTATCAAAGATTAAAGCCTTTCTCACTGTCAAGTATTGATATATCTTGACCTTTTGTATGTTGGACTAGTTATTCTTATCTCAACTGAATTTCGAGTTATGCTTCAATTAGACTTACAAGTTAAGTTTGATATATAGTGAATGAATAATAATTTGATCACTGCATCTATTAAGTAAAATATAAGGTGCAGATTTTGAAGTTTACTCTTAAGCATCTTTGATTATCAATATGAAGCACTGATATAGTTGTACATTATCAACAGTAATTAAAATAAAACTCAAAGCACATTTCGGCAACAACCTCAGATTGAAACTCCATGAAGCACGTATTGGATCTAATAACTATTAATCTGTTTCTTCCTTTTTTTTAATACCGATATTACCATCTTCCACCGTTATCTCATAACCGACTTCTTGGAGGAGGCTATCATCATATGATTTCGTTGCCTCCAATTCTTTGACAAAGTCTTGGTTTCCTTGATTGTTCTTCAATAGATACTTGAGACACATAATTGACCGTTCTTTGATAAATGGGTTATTCTCATCAATAATACAATTAGATAAAATTAGTTCCAAGCCATGCAATTCTCGAACTTTTTCTTGTATTTCGAATGAATCAAATGCTAGAAAAGAAATAATTTCGATAATTAAGGATTTGACTTCTGGGAAATCCAAATAATTCTCCACTACATCTCCCCCATCGTCGACTTCAACTATTTTCTCTCTATTCTTAAAAGTTTTTGCCTTGATATTTTCCTGCAACGTTCTCAATAGTTGAATTAATTGCTCAATAATATTGTAATGAATTAAAAACTCCTTTGTATGATGATACTTACCTAAATCAGTAAGTAAATCTAATATGATTATTAGACCCAAAACCACTTTATCATTGCCGGCTTGTTTATTTGTCTCCATTGGAGTAGTTATAAGCTCAATACTCTTGTTGGACAACATTTCGAAAAGCTTATAAATCCAAGAAAGTAAGACCACTAGATCGAAATTATTCCAGTCTCCCTTTGAGGTCACAATTAGCTGGGCCATCTTAAGCCATCTCAAGAACTGGCCAGCTTCAAAATGTGAAATCAACCACTTTTCAAAGCTCTCATGACTTACTATATCATATAACAAAAGAACCAATTTCTGATCGAAAGAGTCCAAACTAGTGTTGAAGTCTATCTTTTCGAAGTTATCAAGTGTAAACTGCATTATTAAATTGTGACGTTGATCAATTTTTAAAGCTTGATAAAGAGACGTGTTTTGTTCTATATCATTATTTTCGCCATTCAGTAGCACATTAGAAAGAATGATGATTATGGGGTCCCTAAATGAGGCTAAGTCAAGTCCTAGGAAGCTCTCGTTTAATTGAGTAATGAATGAGTCAATTGAACCAAAATTAACACCACTCACTACCAGAGAATAGTTTGCAATTATTTGAAAGTAGACCAATATTATCTTATCAAAAAAACTAACAGTAATATTCGTAGTAGTCTTGAAACGAGTAATACTCTGCAAAAGCAAAGAAAACAAGCCTTCGCTGGGATGAATATTAGTGACTAAATTTCTAATGACCAATAATATACCCCTAAATAATCGGGCTTTATTATTGTAGCTTTCTTCATTGAAATTGTAACCTATTGAGTCCCGTAATATTTCTTGTGATATTTTCCAGGTTTGTTCTATGGAGTTGTTATGCGATACTTCAGAGGTGTCTAGGAGGATGTTCCTGATTGAACTCAAATATTGTTGTAACAGATCATCAGTGAGCACAATAGTGTTGGAAGAAAGAACTATTCTGATCTCTTGCAATTCTTTTTCACCATCTTCAACCATCCTGGTAGACTTTCAAGATGAGATGCGATGTTTCTCAACAAATGCTCCTTTGAAATGAAATAGCTTCCCAAATTACGAACATCCACTACCCACTATCAATAGCAGAGACTTGCTTCCGCTCAAATAAGAAATAGAGTGCCTAATTGATTTTACCAAAGCTATTTGATTCAGACAGAGATGGGTATCATGTGACATGTCATGTGACATGTCACGCTACGTATCACGCGACTTGATTGCAAACCTACAGATTAAGATCTACATTCTGCGATGCTGTGATTGGTGGGTTTGTGCAGTAGATTCTATAACACAAACTACTGCTAGGAAAGTATCACCGGACCTGTCATGAGCCACTTTGTTACCAACAGGTCAAAAAATAGTAAATCCATGGGTGTAGCATGCAATTAATGTAATCATAACCCTGAACCCAAGCACAGGTCGCTACCTGGCAATTTCAGATCACTAATCAGAATGACACAATATAGGCTATGATTAATCGGATCGACGGATGTCAGCGAATAGTATTAGAGGGAAAAAATTATCATCGATCCTGAGGAGAACGTCCCGGTCCTACTAGGGACGTATCCTTGCGGGGCAAGATCTAGACATGAAGTGGAGTCTATCTTTGGTGTAAGGATTTACCTGTTGGATCGCACCTGTTTCGGAAGTTGAGATTGTGTGGTTATATTTTTCCCCCTTTTTTGATAGGGGCTCATATAGAGAAGTACCGAGACTGTGGATTTGATAACTAACTACTAGCACTGTAGAATCCACCTATAGATAGGTGGATAGCGCAATCGAATATACTACCGTTTGAAGAAATCGCATATCACCCAAAAATAGTGCCTGTGAAACTTCCCGAATCGGCACCATCCGGTTTTATAGTTCTTCGGCTTATGTTCGGATATTATATAGTGTTGCTTAGAATTATTGCTTCACAATCACCTGCGTAGTAAAAGTTCAGAATTGCTTTTGTTCCAATACCTATTGCAACTGCAGCCCTCCAAAAACCATACAAGTTCATCAGTTTGCTTCTATCAGAAATAGGGTTGTCCGGATCTTTTGGTTAAAGCAATAGCACTTGGATATAACGGCATAGTATTGGTTTCAATCATGTTTAAGATCCAACCCACATCCCATTTGGTTCCGATGTTTACAACCAATAGTCCCGAGTTGAAGCAGCCATATTCAACCGTTCCCGTTGCAAAACTTGCTGCTGGCAGCACTGATGTTCACGAGAAGCCTTCGATTTCTTCTGCATTACCCGATACTTCATCAGACTATTCATCTAGTGTAAGATCATCAAATAGTTCTCCTCCATCTTCCAGAGCTAATAGTCCTCCTGCAAAATTGAACCGTTCCATAACTCCGCCTACTCCTAGCTATTTAGAAGAGCCTAGAGCCTCTCCAAAGTCTACTTACAACCGATCCATACAAACGCATATTCCTAGAAAGCTGGTCACCGATACCACTCAAGATGACTTTCTTCAACTCATAGAACCAAATCCCGTATCTCCTCCCTCATATGATTCTCTACCTCCGGGAGGATGTCCTCGTTATCCTATAATGAATGAAGAGAACCCTGTGGAGTTGCTTCCTCAATATACTCCTTGTACTTACAAAATAGGGGTAGTGGCCAGAAAGGTAGAGTGGCTTACTCCCTATGAACCAGCTCCTACCCGGTCATGGAAACATGTTATAATAGAATTAAATTCCACCCAGCTCAATTTCTATCTGATTCCTAGTACTTTGGAGCCTCATGTCTTACAGTTCAGACCGATATCTCAGTCCCCGCAACGGACTTTCAATGAATTTGAAGAAAGAGAATTAGATTTTGTCAATTCATACTTGACACTGGACTCCGATCTCCAATTCTTCAAGTATTGTCAAAGACTCAACCTTTTAAATGAATTACCATCCCCAATGTGCGAAGAATCCAATAAAAAGTCTAGTTCCAAAAAGCTTTTGCGCTCTTATTCATTACAGCGTTCTAGAATCGGGTTAGCTATTGATTACAAGAAGAGGCCAAACGTTTTAAGGTTAAGAATCGAAAGCGAACAAATCTTGATTAATTTCCAATCGACAAAGGACTTGATAGAATGGAATATGGCCTTGGGTGTAGGAAGAGACGTAGCTCTTGATTTAAATGAGAGAGAATTGCCTCGTTTCAGAACTGTTCCCAGAAGAAGAAGAAATAGACAGGGAGTCAACAATAGCTCATCACATTCTAATTTGTTATCTAGAAACAACATCCCTAATGACTACAAAAATAGAAACAGATCAAATTCCGAGCCTACATCAAAGTTGAAAGGCAAGCTCTCTAAATTAAAGCTGAAACTATCATCTAGACATGGAAGCTTCGACAATTCGAGTCCCCGCAACGAAAGAAGCCAAAGCTTTAGTATGAACTCTTCTGCAAATGTGGCTAGGTACCAAACTTTTGAACAGAATAGAAATAATCTGAACTTTGGCTTGGATGACAATAGTAGATCGTTGCGCCTTGACAACTCTAACCTCGATGATGATTTGGAGGATGATTTAGATGACTACTACGATGACGAAGAAGCCCTCGAGCTTGTGGCCAATTACTCATTGATGAACAGAAACAGAAGACCCAGCGAAATTCCTAAACCTGCAAATGAACCACCACAGAACAACCTTCAAAACCCATCGAATCGTAATAACGACTATGATGAGGACGATATTGAGAATTTAAGTGATCTCCATCAGTCAGATGACGAGGATGACGATGAAGTTGAAGTGGTTTTAGACGATAACGAAGAAGGCTTTCCAATTGTCGATGAGCTTCCTTTCGATGGCGAGGAAACCTCGTCCACTGATCATAAATGGGAACCTATTGACAACAGGGTCTTAACCAAAAGAAAATACTACAGAAACTGCTTAAGATGCATTAAGCCATTAACTATGGACGATTCATGGGTCAATAAATCCTTATGTCGTCCAACCACTTTATCACCTTTGAATTTTGCTTATTTGAGAGTAAAGTATTATAACACAAACCCTGCCCATCTTGCTCCACCAAACCAAACCAGTTTTTCATCATTTTTTTCAAACTCAAACAGTTCTACAAGTTTAGCAAGTATGAACTCATCGAGTCTTTCTGCTGCAGCTGGAGCAACGGGAAATTCTGGTTCCTGGAGTGGTGCATTCAAAAAGAAAACGTTCTCCGTTAAAGATGTCAATGGAATCAACTTACCGGACGCTGCATTAACCAGAATGCCCAACCATTTTCTCAAAGAATTCGTGGTTGGGACTCACGGCCTTATTCCTAAGGATGTGTGATCTCAATATACTGAATTCGTCAGTAATTTTGGACTTGTCTATATTCTATTATACTATGTACAAATATCTATATATTCCATAATGAAATACTAGATTTAGGTTTATCCTGTTACTTTATTAGTTTTATGCTTCATTTGTATGACCCTAGTCTCGAAAGCCTTGATCATTATTGAAGTCACCTGGTCTGAGAACATCGAACTGATGGTGTTGTACAAAGGGTTTTTGAATTTGTACTTTAGTTCTAAATTAACAGTACAACTTTCGCCATGTAACGTTTTTCTGGGAATGAAGGTCCATTTTGTATATAGTTCGGTAAACAAGGATAGAGTCAAACTTTCAGCCGATACTGATTTGTAAGGTGTGGTGATCATTTTACAGTCGAATTTCTCATCGTACTGTTTCCATCCAACTCTTAAACCACACGTTGTGGTGTTTCCTATTGTCCCTTCAACGTAGGATTCTTCAACAAAAGGCACAAAGTCCTTATATAATGCCACGTTCGATACCACGTCGTAAACCTCCTTGCTGCTGGCATTTATCACCTTTGAAACCTTATGCTCCTGGAGCTCATCGTTACGGAATGGTAAGTTGAGAAATGAACGTTTGGGGATATGAATATATGTTATGCCAGAATTGATATATCGATGACTCGGGCTAAATTTCAAGGATTTCAAAATACAGTGGCTTCTTTTGACGTAAGTTCTGTTCATGATGATTGGGGGGCGGTGTACTGTATGGTGTAGGGACATCAAAACAAGGACGGACCTTTTTACAGCTTTTATGTGGATCACATGTTGTTCGAGAAACTGATTTCCAAAATAGCCTTAAGGACCCCGAAATGCCACCAAACAAAACTACATTACTGACGTACTACTACATTATTAATCGAACGGATGATGATACATTTAAAAATTCATAAACACAACCCAAACAAAACCAACATGATATGAGGATTCCCATTTTATACTATTTAAATAAAACATTAGAAGGCTGCTTCATCTGGATGCTTATGTTTGAATTTTCAATTAAGCACGGGTGTAGATAGATTGCTTGGAGTGCTTCAAGATTGGGGTGATGATTCCATCGTCTTCCAATTGTCTCAAGGCAACTCTGGCAAGAGAACCTCCGATCTTTAATCTGTCAACCAAGACAGAAACAGAAACGAACTTGTAGGTTGGGACATCTTTCAAGATTCTGTCATACTTTTCTTGGTCTAAGGTGACGGCGTGTTGAGCCTTGTCCTTAACCTTACCCTTGTTCCACTTCTTTTTACCCTTCTTACCACCGGCTAAAGCGGCAGCGGCCTTAGCAGCTTTAGTTTGTTGAACCTTTGGAGCCATTCTAAATTGTTAGTATATTGCAACAGTTGTGACAATAAGCGTTTGAAAATGAAGACGCAGTTGACCAAAAAAAAAAGACTTCTTAACCTCAAGTTCTACGTGAATCACTCAACTCTTGATGACTAGTATTTCATTAGTCTTCTATTAGCGGTACAAATCTTCCACGAAATATCAAAGCTCGCCTGTTCTGGACTTTATTCACACAGTATTAATTCACACCCATTAGCTTTTTCGGTCTAATTATTGAATCACAATTGGTAGAAGATCTTTAAACACTGGATATCCTTCATTATCATGCTTCTATTCTTATTCAAGGACACATACTTTACTGTCGATGCTAACTAAAAAGAGTTCTTCAAAATTTAGCTGAACTCAAAATTTTCCATGGTGAGGGAGGAAAATTTTCCCTACACTGTCTGCAGTACAGTTGGTTTACTCACGTGATCATGGACCTAATCTATTACTTAATATAGAAAAATGGGGGGCGCCGCACTGACAAGATCCATAGTGAGGGAACTCATTTGGGACACGTGATATTAGTGACTTTTCTCTTGCGTGTGAGAAAGTTTATGTATCACGTTCTTCAGGGTTTGTGCCCTAAGTTGGTTGCCTTCAATTATCCAAAACAACCACTTCGAGGGATGCGAAGACCATATAGTCTATAGAAATGTCAAAGAGAGTTGCTGATAAACAAATCACAAGCGATTTTCCCGAAGACCACGATGACAACGAACAACCTCAATCGTTGAAGGCGCTGTCGGACGTGATGTCTAAACGAAAGATTCTTAAACCAAGAGGGCATAGTTCTGGTTCAAATGCCAATGCTTTCAAAAATTTACAACCTTCATCCAGCACATTTTCATTCAAATCTTCCGATTCATCAACGAATAGTTTTGGTTCCTTCAATAACCTGACCTCTAACCAGAATGATGATAAGAATAACAAGATAAGAGCATTGAATGAAAAGTTCATTGAAAGTTTGACAAAAGCAAACATACCAAACACGGTTGTGAACTTTACTTCCCTCGCAAAGAAATATATTGAATACTACAACCAAATTGATTCATCCCTGTCAACAACAGCGGCCTCTACATTGCTGGGTCTCTCGAATACAACTCCATCAAGCGCACTAAAACAACTGTCCACAACTCCATCCTTTTCATTTACAGCAAAGACCCCGGAAATTTCAAATACCAGCAAAAACCCAAGTCTTCCGGCTACTTCAACTTCCAACCAACCAGAGTCAGATTCCGATTCAGGTTCAGATAGTGACGAAGAAATCAAGGTCGAAGGTCCAAAGTTTACATTGACTACCCAGCCCACTGTCAAAAATTCCCCATTTTCATTTGGTCCAAAGCCTGCAAAGAAGAAAGATGACTCTGACTCTGAATCTGAAATTGAAATTAAGGGTCCCACCTTTAGTTTCAACAAACCTATCAAAGACAGTGTATTCAAATTAGCCCCATCCGAAAATAAGGAATCCAAGACTGAAACGAAGCCTCAATCTGTATTCTCTTCAACCCATAGCGAAGAATCAAAACCCAAAAACACCTTCCAGTTCGGTGGTTTATCGAATGGCTCTGATGTCGAGACTGTAGCCCCAAATTTTTCATTAGCTAATTCTGCACCAGCAAACAATACACCAAGTGAACCCACTAAAGCAGAAGCTCCCAAATCTGCATTCAGTTTTGCATCTACATCAAATACTGGTAGTGGAGGAGATTCGAAACCGTCGTCGTTATTTTCAAATAGCACCCAACCACCAAAATCCAATCTCTTTGGTTTTGGTCTGAATGACAATAAGGAAAAATCCGATAACCCTCTGTTCTCCAGCACTTCCGGACTACTCAATTTTGGCAGTGCAAACAATAATAATGACGC
Source organism: Suhomyces bribrorum (assembly GCA_030561385.1). NCBI lineage: Eukaryota > Fungi > Ascomycota > Pichiomycetes > Serinales > Debaryomycetaceae > Suhomyces > Suhomyces bribrorum. Next base: position 3,633 of record JAKTXG010000048.1, on the reverse strand, counting down.
TAACAAAGCTACATCTAACCCATTTACTTTCAGCAAGACTGATACTTCCTCGAAACCATTTACTTTTGGAAGCAGTACCGAGTCTAATGTAAGTTCTGCTGCAAAGCCTTTCACCTTTGGGAATATAGATACCTCCAATTCAATCACAAACCCGAATGGAAATGGAACTAAAAACCTTTTTGGATCTACTAATAACACTTTTGGTGCAGCCAAGTTTAATTTTGGAGAAAACAAAGGTAGTGCCCCCGCATTCAGTTTTGGTTCGAACAACGCAACCACTACCCTCGGGCACGAAAGTAATGGTGAGTCAAAAGAAAAGGCACAAGATGCAGAAGATGACAAGGTTGCAGAAGAAGAGACTGGAGGTGATTTTAAACCGGTAGTCCAATTGGGAGTTGAAAAAATTGACTCACCAAGTACTGGGGAAGAAGGTGAAGAAGTTCTTTATACAAAGAGAACAAAATTAATGCTTTTCGATGCAGAAAACAAAGACCAGCCTTACGCTAATAAAGGATTGGGTGACTTGAAAATTTTGAAAAATACAGAAACTCAAAAATCAAGAATATTAGTCAGAGCTGATGGAGGTTTGAGAGTTTTACTTAATACTGCTATATCCAAAGATCTTACCTATAGTAGTATCGGAAATGGATCCATGGTAAGAGTTCCCACTATCAATCCTAATAGCAAGAAGCTTGAAACATATGTTTTAAAAGTGAAAACAGCAAATGATGGAGAAGAACTTTTGAAATCTATCAATAATGCACAAGCATAGAAGAAAAAAAAAATGTACAATAGTAATTGAACATCGACCTCAGCAATGCACAATTCTATTATGTTGATAATTAAGTATAAAATGTGAACTATATAACGCATTGATTACTGTATACATTGATGATAAATGTGTAATAAAACTTTGCTCATAATCATAAAATAAATAATATACATCTAACGCGGTATTATACTATACAATCATAATTTGATATTTCTTATAGTTTCCATGAATTCGAATTCATTACCGACATTAAGGTAAGTGAACGTGTTATTATTGGGCCCACTGACCAGTTTCTCTATCCCCAATTGAGCCAAGATTTCAACCTTGCTACCAAATAATTTATGTTGAACCTTCTTAAAAAAGCCCAAAATTAACTTTATTAGGAAATCGTTCTTTTCAAAAATAAGGACATCGATCAAATGATTCGAAACTCTGAAATTCAACACATTTGAAAGAAGTCCAAGAATCAACAGTGGTAAATAATCAAAAGTAGAAATATTTATCACTTTGAAATGCGTGAATAACAGGTTTAATTGCTTGAAAAAAGTCGTCTCAAACTTTTCCACGAATGAATCATAAAGAGAATTGATCACAATATCTTTCTCCATAGTATGCTCTGGTTTAGCCGACACAACTTTGTAATTTAGTAGTAAATTTTGAATCTGAAGACTGTAGATTTGGGTAATACTCAAGAAAGTTTTGTTGATATTTTTATAATTGTAGTAAAATACGGCAATCAAGTGGTTCAATCCAGGGAAATAGTATTTTTCTAAATTACCGTCCCGATACGCTGGTGCTGACTCATAAAGATAAAGGACCATGCATAAACTAACCTTAGTCAAATTTTGAATAACATCATAATTTTGAAAAAAGTTCAAGTCAGGGTAAATATCCAATAGATCATTAGTGATACGATCATAAATATGCTTAATCGAAAATAACATCAATTCTTTTTCTATCTTGGTGTATGAAACATTCTGGATTTTTTCACTTACAATGGCATCAGCTTGGATAAGACTCTTGAAAATTGAATGCAGTGGTTGCTCTTTATAGCTAGTCTTTTTGTATTGTTCTAAGGAATATTTTAGTTTTTTACTTTCTAAGAGCAATTCCTCCAATTCCTTGATTGCTGGTAAAATATTTTCATCAACTTTTTTGAAGAAATATGAGCAAAACTTACCATTAAACTGATTAGTGTTTCCAAAATATTTCCACCAAACCTGCCCTCTTAATTCGGGAGTGATTCCTCTCCACCACGCATGATCCACCTTATCGAGTTTTTTCATGAATGCCTTATGATCATCGGTATCAAGCAACAGGTACCATATCTTGGTGTCCTTAACCTTGAGCTTCTTTATTCTCTCAATATTGTACATTTTCTTGGATTGCTCTTTTGACTCTTTGATTAATGCTTGATAAATCATATCAGAAGATTCCTTCTGATGCCGTAATTTATCCTGATTTGATTTCGGAGGTAACCAAGTAGGTCTTGTAAATGAATAATATTTGGAAAAATTAGAAGATTCTGGAATGGAATCGGCAGATGGTAAAGTTGGCTGGGAAACAGATCTTACTTGAGGTTTAGGGTTCGGTATTACGTTCACCACTGGCGATGATGCTGCTCTATTGACTTTTGTATGATATAATGATGGAGGTCTTTGTTCTATGGTAGTAGCCAACACTGGGGTAGAAGCGTTTATCTTAGTAAAAGTGTTCAATAATTTCTTGCGTTCTTGACTTTCTTCGTAATATTGTATGAATTCATCCTGATTGAACAAAAGAGAAAGGTCATGAGCATCTTTAGATAGGCGGAGATCATTAATATTCAAGTTGATCTTACCGGCAATTGACAAGTCTTCATAACTGGTCATTGTAGAGTCTGTATCCATCAGACTAGCATGGCTTAGTATGGATGAAGTTCTAGTGGAGTCGGTATATGTCAAAGAATGTTTTCTATCATTATTTCCAAAGGTGAATTTTTCTCTTTGATTTAATGCTACCAACGATTGAGATACTGGCACGTTGAATACATATTCATCTGCGTCTATGATTTCGTCCTCACTATCTATTTTGGATAATTCAGGTTTGGTGCTAATTTGATATGGAGCCAATGGTGAAGTGGGTTCATTGGTTTTGAATTGAGCTATGCTGTTGTTTAGTTGGGACTTTCTCATCATCAATCTCTGGGAAGGTGTCAAGTTCTGAGGGGTTTTATCCACCAGAACAACATAATGAGCCGATGTGGGCTTGGTTGACATATTAGAATTAGATGAGCTAGAGCTTGTAACCGAGGAAGATCTTGATAGTGGTATTTGGTTCTTCAATGGACTTGGGGTATGGGTGGGTGCCACAACAGATGATGCCTGTGAAAGCGGGCCGGATGATTTGAGGTCCTCTTTAGGGGGAGGCCGTGGGCCAGACAGTTTAAAGGGAACCGAAGAATTAATGGTAATGATAGGCTTTAAGCCCTGTCTATGAGTGGGTCTTGACTTGAAGTGGGTTTCGTCCAAGTTCGTATGATTGGAATTGGACAGCATAACGAGTGTAGTCAATCAACAAGTACTGCAGACCATTAGCCGATAATTATAAAAGAGTGGTTGTGATGACAAGGATAGAAGAAAAGAACAAATGCAATCAACAATCCTTAAAAGAATAGAAAACGGATCAAGCGAAGGACAGTATGCAGAAACGGTATAGAAGAAGAAACCGCCAAAAAAGCCAATATTGGTCAAAGCGTGTTGGAAACAAAGATTAAACGACTCAAAACACGACCACATGGAATTTTCATGTGTACATTCTGCATTCCAAAACAAGCGAGTAAAAAGATCTTCTGTTGAGTGCTCTTAATTTAGAACTAATCG